>CABHPP010123031.1:0-27640 GCA_902168425.1 Peromyscus attwateri
AAATAAAATAAATTCAAAAAAAAAAAATAGAAGCTTTGGCTGGTGGATCTGCCCACATCAGCTTCCTAACATGGAGATGGTACATTTATCCCTAGCTTCGGAGGAACCATGGTCACCACTGGAGGCAGTGGGTCTATGCCTCTATCAAAGCAGCATGTAGCCCAGAAACCTTTTTTTTGTATTAGCAAAGGCTAAATCCACCACGCAGCATAATGTGCTGCTTGCAGATGCCTCATTCCCGCCATACTGTAGGTCAAGCGTGCATGCTAGGAATCTGCCATCGTAACTCAAACCCACAGGCTGCCACTAACTTGAGAGAGACAACTAGGAAGCTGTTTTTAGCTCAATTTTAGAATAGTGTTTCTCAGGTTTTAGGTAAAAACTCTTGCCACACATATTACAATGTACTCAAGTTTTCTGATATTGTCCTCATTTTCCTATTTCAATTATGTAATAGCCATCATGTTCAGAAAATACTCTGTGCCTATAATCCCATTAATCTAAAGTAACTTACCTGTTCTATCTCATCATCTTTAGCAAAAAAATATTATATCTATAACCTTATATTTTTCTCTCTTTTTGTCATCTGGCAAAAACCAGTCAGTTCAACCAGATGGCATAGTTACAAACATCAGACTGAAAAGGATTAGAGAGTAATAATGAAAATATGCCATTAGTTACACAGAAGTGGTGTGGGCCTTGCATGTTGGGGCTCACTATTAGAAGTAAGTTTTAGTAGGAAGCCTTTGAAATGTCGATACGATTATGATCCAGATTCTTTTCATTTTGAGCAATACACAGGGCAGTAGTCTAGTCTCATTTCTGTTTAGCTGATCAAATAACCTGAATAAAATAACTTTGTGGGGAAAAGTAGTTTTTTGACTGATAATTCTAAGTTACGGTCCATCATTTACAAGGTGTAAATACAGAAACTCAAGGACCTAATCACATCACATCCACAGTCAAGAGCAAAAGGAAAATAAACACATTCTTGCTTTCTTCTTTTCTACTTTCTTCACTCTCATACAGTCCAGGGTTCAGCCTGTGGAATGGAGATACTACAAATGGGTAATTTATTCTAGATCAATTAACAGTCAAGACAATCTACCACATATGTGCACACAGGTCAACCTAATCTACATAATAACCCATTCATACCCTATCCAAGTAATCATAGGTTGTGTCAGGTTCACAGATAAAATTAACCAGCAAATTCCACAACTTGTGAATTAACGGCCACACACAATCAGAAACATCCCTTTCAAACCTAACCTTTACATTCCTGGTACATTACATTATGATTAAGTTCTCATTTAATCATAATGTAAATTATGTTTCACTTCTTAAAACCCATAGTTTTTTTCTTTAATTCCAACATTTAAAAAGTTTAAGGTCTTCTAACTTCATGTTCTTTGAAAACAGAAAATGAGAACCATCCATTTTTTTTTTCAAAAAGGGAAGAACTGGGGCATAGCAAATAATCAGTGACATTAAAGGAAAACCAAAACTCAGCAGCATTCATATGAATCCAGAGTCACAGTGTCCAAATTCTGGGACTCTTAATGATATTCTAGACTCTAGAGGACTTGGGAAGCTTCAAGTCTTAGGATCTGTCATGTACAACACACATAGTATTCCTATTGTGCCAGCTCTACTACATTCCTGCAACTTTCCTTGATGGTTATCCTGTGGTCCTAGAATTTACCACACCTTCAAGTGTCCTCTGCAACCTCTGAAGAAGTTCTAAACCTGCCACAAGCATCATCAGCTATCCATGACATTAATGCATAATAATCCTGATCATGCATGCCTTTAAATCTAGTACCACATAGCTGATAGTTACACTGGAATATTCAGCTCCAGATGTAGCCTGACTTTACTGGACCAAATAGTAGTAAAAGCTATTGCAAAGAAACACAATAGGTTTTAATTCAGTGGTGCTGATCTCTTTTACAGTCAAAGGTACTTCTACAGCTCCAGCACAATCAGCACATACAGAATCTTAGCCAAAATATGAAACAAAAGACCTTAAGCAAATTACTACATAAATCTTTATTCCCATCTAAAACTTGAGAAACAAGCCTCTATTGTCAGTGACTTTCTCACTATTCCTCCCCTTTTCTAAAAAAATAGCCTCTCAGGAGATCTCTTCTATTTTCCCTTCCTAGGGAAATCCATGCATCCTTTCTTGAGCCCTCCTTGTTACCTAGCTTCTTCAAGGATGTGGATTATAGCATGGTTATCCTTTATTTAGAGCTAATATCCACTTATGACTGAGTACATACCATGTTTGTCTTTCTGGGTCTGGGCTACCTCACTCAGGATGATTTTTTTCTCTAGTTCCATCCATTTGCCTGCAAATTTCCTGATGTCATTGTTTGTAATACTCCATTGTGTCAATATATCACATTTTCGTTATCCATTTTTCAGTTGAGAGACATATAGGTTGTTTCCAGGTTCTGGCTGTTACAAATAATGTTGTTATGAACATAGCTGAGCAAGTGTCCTTGTGGTATGATTGAGCATCATTTGGGTATATGCCCAAGAGTGGTATTTCAGGGTCTTGAGGTAGATTGATAACCAATTTTCTGAGAAACCACAATACTGATTTCCAAAGTAGCCATACAAGTTTGCACTCCTGTGGTGATATATTGTGTACCCCAATATATTGTGTACCCTAATAAACTTATCTGGGTATCAGAGGACATAGTCAGCCACTAGATTAGACATAGAGGACAGACAGTGGTGACACACACCCTTAACCCTATAACTTGGGAGGCAGAGATCCATCTGTGAGTTCAAGGCCACACTGGGAACAGAGTCAGACAGTGGTGGCACACGCCTTAATCCCAGAACTTGAGATCTCATGCCTTTGCTTGGAAAGCATACATGCCTTTAATCCCAGGATGTGACATTTCTGGGTGGAGAACAGTATATAAAGCATGAGGAAACAGAAACTAAACAGTAGTTCAACTGAGACCCTCAAGGGTGAGGACTCAGAGGCTTTCAATTGAGGATTCACAGAAACAGGATCGGCTAAAGAGTTGGTGAGGTGAGGTTGGCTGTGGCTTCTGTTTCTCTGATCTTTCAGCTTTCAACCCAATATGTAGCTCTGTTTTTTTTTAATTAATAAGACCATTTAGCAATTTGTGTTACACACTCCCAGAAGCAATGGAGGAGTGGTCCCCTCATTCCACATCCTCTCCAGCATAAGTTGTCATTTCTGTTTTTGATCTTAGACATTCTGAAAGGTATAAGATGAAATCTCTGAGTTATTTTGATTTGCATTTTCCTGATGACTAAGGATATTGAGCAATTCTTTTAGTGTTTTTCAGTCATTTGAGATTCTTCTGTTGAGAATTCTGTTTAAATCTGTACCCCGGTTTTTAATTGGATTATTTGGTTTTTTGGTGTCTAGTTTTTTGAGTTCTTTATACATTTTGGATATTAGCCCTCTATCAGATGTGGGACTGGTAAAGATCTTCTGCCATTCTGTAGGCTGCCATTTTGTCTTGTTGACAATGTGCTTCACCTTACAGAAGCTTCTCAGTTTCAGGAGGTCCCATTTATTAACTGATGCTCTTAGTGTCTGTGCTACTGGTGTTATATTCAAAAAGTTGTCTCCTGTGCCAATGCTTTCAAGGCTACTTTCCATTTTGTCTTCTATCAGGATCAGTGTAACTGGATTTACGTTCAGGTCTTTGATCCACTTGGACTTGAGTTTTGTGCATGGTACTAGATATGGATCTATTTGCATTCTTTTGAATGGTGACATCCGGTTATGCCATCACCATTTGTTGAAGATGCTTTCTTTGTCAAAAATAGGTTTATAGGTGTGTGGACTAATGTTTTCAATTTGATTCCCATTGATTCACGTGTCTGTTTTTATGTCAATACCATGCTGTTTTTTTTTTTTTATTATAGTTCTGTAGTATAGCTTGAAAGCAAAGATGGTGATACATCCAAAAGTTTCTTTACTGTACAGGATTGTTTTAGCTATCTTGGGTGTTTTGGTTTTCCATATGAAGTTGAGTATCATTCTTTTGAGGTATATGAGAAATTGTGTTGGGATTTTTTTTTTTTTTGGTTTTTTTGAGACAGGGTTTTTCTGTGTAGCTTTGCGCCTTTCCTGGAGCTCACTTGGTAGCCCAGGCTGGCCTCGAACTCACAGAGATCTGCCTGCCTCTGCCTCCCGAGTGCTGGGATTAAAGGCATGTGCCACCAACGCCCGGCTGTGTTGGGATTTTTATGGGGATTGCATTGAATCTGTAGCTTGATTTTTATAAGATGGTCATTTTTACATGAGTAATCAGGTTGGGGGTGGGACAGAGGGGGAAGTAATGAAAGAGATGTCTTGTCTGGGGCATTTGGAGGTAAGATAGAAACCTGGTGCAAGGGAAACTCCCGTAAATCTACAAGGATGTCCCCAGGCAAGACTCCTAGAAATAGTGGGTAGGTAGTCTGAACTATCCATCTCCTGTAATCAGATTGGTGACTACCCTAATTTTCATCAGAGACCCTTCATTCTGTAATTGATGGAAACAGATGCAGAGATACACAGCCAATGTGGATGCCACATGGGACTGGACTAGGCCCTCTGGATTTGGAAGATGGGTTGTTTGGCTTGAACTGTTTGGGGGGCACCCAAGCAGGGGGATCGGGATCAATCCCTGGTGCATGGGCAGGCTTTTGGGAGCCCAATGCCTGTGGTGTGATACCTTGCATAGCCTTGGTGCAATGGGGAGGGGCTTAGACCTGCCTAGGCTCAGTATGCCAGACTCTGCTGACTCCCCATGGGAGACCTTGATTTGGGGGATGTGGAGATGTGGGATGGCTTGGGAGGGAGGGCTGGAGGATGGGAGGAGGAAGGAAGTGGGATCTGTGGGTGGTATGTAGAGTGAGTAGAAAATTCCTTAATAAAGAAAAATGAAAAGAAAAAAGCAGCAAAAGGTCTCAACGACAGGGGGGAAATAAATAAGGGAAGGACAGTTGTAAGTCTCCAGGTGCATGTTGGGAATTAAACCCAGATTCTTCAGAAGAGAAGCCAGTGCTGTTAACCACTGGGCCATTTCTCTAGCACCTAGCCTAATGTTTAGTTATTACTTAGTTCTGTGGCACAGATAATTGCTGGGATATGTCTTCCTGTATGCTATGAATATATGTTGTTCCCATTTGGTTAATAAATAAGCTGCTTTGGCCTATGGCAAGGCAGCTTAGAAGCATGCAGGAAATCCAAGGATAGAGGAAGGAGAAAGGTGGAGTGGAGGAGATGCCAGACAGCCACACTAGGAGCACCATGTAATGGGATGCAGGTTGCTCCTGAAGCTCCTAAACAACATTGAGTGAGAACAATGGAAGAACAGAACTGACTCATTGAAGTTGCCTTCTGACCTCTCTAACTTTTCCTGTGGCACACATGTGATGATATATACTTACACATATATAATACACACAAAAAATAAAAATGCATACTTGTGGTATCATAAAAAAAAGAGATACACAGCCAAGCTCTGGACCAAGCTCTGAGAATCTTGTTGAAGAGAGAGAGGAAGGATTGCATGAGCCAGGGGATGTCAAGGTCATCAGAAGGAAACCTACAGACATCCTGGGCTCATAAAAGCTCACAGACACTGGACCAATAGCTAAGGAGCCTGTTTGGGACCAACCTAGGCCCTCTACATATGTGAGATAGTTGTATAGCTTGGTCTGTTTGTGGGACACCTAGCAGTCAGAGCAGGCCCAGTTGCAAATGTTTTGGCAAGCTTTTGGGAACCTATTTCTCATACTGGGTTGCCTTACCAAGCCTTAGTATGAGGGGAGGAGCTTAGTCCTACCTCAACTTGATACGCCATGCTTTGCTGACACCAGTAGGAGGCTTGCCTCTTTCTGAACAGAAACAAAGAAGGAGTGGATTTGGAAAGGTATAGAAGGGAGTTGGGGGAGGGAAGGGAAGGAGAAGAGGGAGGGGAAATTGGTAGGGATGTAAACCAAATGAATAAATTTAATGAAAAGCCCCTCAATCTCTCAGCATTTAATGCCTTTACAACCCAGCTATCCAAACATGTTCACAATCTTCTAAAAAATTGTTCAAAGACATAAAAATTCATAAATCCATACTCCTTGTATCAGTAGCCCCATTTATCTGGTACCAGTTCTATTATAGTTTCATTTTTTTTGTTGAGAAATATAGCTGGAACAAAAGCAACTTGAGGGAGAAGGGATTCAATTATGATTCCAAATAATAGTCTCCTTCTTCAGGGATGTCAAGCTAGAAACTCAAGCACCTACTCACATAACACCCGCAGTCAAGAGCAAAGAGAGAATGAATTCATTCTTGCTTGTAACTTCCTTTACTCATTGATGTTTTGGATTACAGCCTAGGGTATGTTGCTATCTATAGTGGTCTGGGTACTCTTCATCAAGTAACAATAAAGAGAACTCATCACATTCATCCCCACAGGCCAACCTGGTTTGTATATTTATTCATTAATTCTTTCTAGGTAATTATCTAATTAATATAATTCTAGAGAGTATCCAGGCAACACTGCACTTGCCTTTAATGCCAGCAGTCAGAAGACAGTGGAATGCATACTTCTGTGAGTGCAAGACCAACTAGGTCTCCCTATAGAGTTCTCTGACAGCTAGGCCTACATAGTAAGACACTGTCTAAAAACCACAAAAACAGACAAACAAACAACAACAACAAAACTACTCTGGACTGGTATTAATGATAAAGCTATAGGTGTCTTAAATTTGGGAAAGATCATAGAAGACAATCTACAAAGCAGAAGGTAGCTTGAGGAAGCATGTGATTCAAGAGGTCTGTTTTTATACTTGTGGGCTTTTTTTGTGAATACAGTGGAAAATTTCTTTTAAGAAATGGACTTTTCATTTTTTTCCTTTAAATGTTTGAGACAGCTTCTCTCTGATTTACTCTGGATGTCCTGAAACTTGCTATGTAGATGAGACTGGCCTCAAACTCACAAAGATATGCTGCAAGCCACAGGAAAATGTAATGGAATTCAGCTACTATCACAAAAGCTACTACCTGGAAAAGTCAAGGACTACTCCAAAGGTCAAGTCACGGCTTAAGAAGTCTTGGTGATATTTTAGCCTTTATATATATATATATATATATATATATATATATATATATATATATACAATTAGTTGGTTCCTAAAATGATTTTCTTGTATGCTTCCAAGAACTCCTAACAGTGTATTTATATAAAATACCTATCAAGCATCCAAGGCCAAACAAAACATCACCTGTCCCCTAGGTCAGGAGGATAGCTTTATTTCTTGTGCAATTTAGTGTGAGACTCTCTTTCCTTACAGCCTTACTAATAGACTCTTAATTTCTTACCAAACCACTTCTAGGAATATAGATTGAGCACATAAATTTGCTTTTTTTTGTTTTGTTTTTCGAGACAGGGTTTCTCTGTGTAGCTTTGAGCCTTTCCTGAAACTCACTTGGTAGCCCAGGCTGGCCTGGAACTCACAGAGATCCGCCTGGCTCTGCCTCCCGAGTGCTGGGATTAAAGGCGTGCGCCACCACTGCCCAGCCATAAATTTGCTTCTTGATATACAAACCAATCATTAGCTCTCTGTTGACCTCCTCCTTTACCACTCCCCTTTTGGGTTGTAAAAGAAAGCCTGGTGGTCACTGCCTGAGGAAAATTCTTACCTGCCTTTATGACCCTGTAAGAATTCAAACCTGGTGATCTTGCTCTGCCAGAGGATTGCCATTGCTTGGGTTTATAACTGGATTCCTGAGAGACTTGGGGAGAACTGAGAGAATAAGGAGACTGAGAGGAGAAGAGAGAGAGAGGGAGGGGGGGGGGGAGGAAAAAGAGAATGAAAGAACTAGATGGGCAAGAACTGGAGAGGAATGGACAAGATGGGAAGAACTAGATTGAGGGAAATGGACTAGATATGAAGAACTGGATTGAAGAGCTAAAAGAGAATACTAGGGGAACAAGATGGAAGATGAGGAAGAGCCAGATGGGGAAGAACAAGATGAGAAAGAAGGAGATGGGAGAGGAGCTGTTATGGGAAAGAACTAGGTGGATGAGAACCTAGATGGGGCAGAACTAAGATGAGAGAATTAAGATAGAACTTAGAGGGGACAGCAGATAAAGGTAGAGAGAAATCAGGCAAAAAAGGAGCATGAGAGCAGAATAGAAGCTTGTAGAGAGAGAACTGACACAGAATAATAAAGTGTATGAACTAAGGAGTTTCATGTACATAGATTCATTTCTTTTCATCAAAGATTAAATTATCAGCTGGCTGTAGATTCTTCCCGGACCCTGGAAGGGGACTATGGAGGGGCCGGACCTCCCAAGTCCCTGATAGAGATATACTTGTTTTTACCTCCCAAGTGCTAGGACTAAAGGCTTTTACCACTATGCCTTGCAACCTTTGTTTTGAGCATGCATTGTATGTTTGATGTTCATTGTTTGCTGGAGGGATTTCTAGCATCTAGGGATGGACCCAGTCTGTCAATCAGCTCTTTTACCTCACATTCATTCAAGTTTGATGCTAACTTCCTGAATAATTTCCAGACTGAGGCTTAAACCTGCATTAACAGTCAGCCACTTATCTGATGAGAGATTCTGTTTTTCTCCCAACTTAGTCATTATTGCTGATTAAAAGATTGTTTGGTCAACTCTAACAGCTTTCTGAAACTGGGTTCTTAAATTTCTGAACTTCTGAGATCACTGAGTTTTTTTTTATATCATTCTTATAGTACTTAGAGATATGAGATGTAATGATCTTGTATCTTTAATTCATTAGTTTTTCATATTTTACATATAAAATATTTTATATTTTTTATATTTACATTCCATAATTTCATTGACACTGACAAGTCTGAGTGTGTATTGAGTACATATTTCTTTTAGAGTTTTTTCAGCAGTTCACAAAATGCTACAAAGGGATTCTTTAGAAGTGTCCAGTGTCACGTAGTTGGCAAATCAGTTGCAGAAATGAGCAAGCCTATTAGAAATTCATCAAGGGTTAGAAATGACCAGCAGTTAAGAACACTTGGTGATGTCATGAGGACTTTAGTTTGAAACCAGCCCAGATGTCAGTGGAGCACAAATGCCTATAACTCAAGCTCTAGTGATCTAATACTTTCTTCTGTTTTTTCTGAGCACATATTTTGACAAAGTCCAATAAACACTAAAACAGTCATTCATGCAATGTATACAGGCACAGACACACACACACACACACACACACACACACACACACACACACACACCTGGGTAAATCCCTCACATGCACATACAAGTTAAAAATAAAACAGAGAAGAAATTAATCCTAGAGAGAGAAGGGACTGAAATCTCTGAAATCATGGGCCAAAATCAATTCACTTTGAGTTCTTTAGATCACATACTTTCTCACAAATGTCATTATTATATGAAGATTAATTGAAAGACTAGGTAGAATATCAGAAAAAATTGTGTTATTTCACTGAAACTGAAACACTAACTCAAATGCTCAACTATTATGATTATTATGCAAGTGAAATATATGACACTATGTATAGGTAAGCATCACAAAACAATACTCGGTATAACTCATATTATTGAATATATCCAGATTTCAATAGAAAAACTTCCTTAATTTGAAATATGCTTTTAAAATGAGCTATCTTTGAATCAGAAAATGAAAGGAAAATATAAGCACATCAAACCAGTGAGTGACCTCAGTAGCCCTTCTTAGAGTTTAAAAAGTATGTCTTTATGTGGTGGTGGTGGTTGTGGGTATATGCCACAGTTCAAGTGTGTAAAGGAGAGAAACAACTTGTGGGAATCATGTAGTTTTCTCAAAATTCAAGTCATCAGGCTTAGCAGCAACCACTGTTACCTACTGAAGCATTTCTCTGGAACTCATTTGTGTTTCTGAGAATGTGTTTATGAAAATGTTATAAACACAAGCAAGTTTATGTTTAGTATTCATAATAAAGAGACACACACATTAAAAAAGACGAGAATATGACTATTATTTTCACTTAAAATTGTATTTATTATTCAAATTGTTCTGTGTTTCTGTATCCTTGGATTACTATACTGTTTGCAGGTTTAAAAGGAGATACAACTTTTACTGGTGGGATAACACAACAAATGTTATTTGGGCACCAGTGGTATGTCTAACTGGGAAAAATCTCTCTCTCTCTCTCTCTCTCTCTCTCTCTCTCTCTCTCTCTCTCTCTGTGTGTGTGTGTGTGTGTGTGTGTGTGTTGTGCAAAACTGGTAGCTTGAGCTTGATACTCACAACCCAAATAAAAGGGTAGAGAGAACACTCTATAAAGTTATCATCCAGTCTATAAATATCTGCCATGGCCTACACACTCATGATCATAGAAGTATTTGATAAATAAGATGTCTCATTGCAGTTCCATTTAAAGGTATTTCAGGGCAATCCCATAAGGGAGCAATTCTTCAACATGAAGTTCCCAAACTGAAAAAAAAAAACAAACCAAAAACTAATTATGGCATAAAGCAGCAGAGAACATCAAATAATACATACATGACCAAAATATAACTGTAATGGTACAAGATATATAAGTTGATTGCTGAATATCTTATTTCATTTTATTTTAAACAGGTAGGTTGAAATGCTTCTTTAAATACACACATGAGGCATTCCTTATTTTTGATATTCTCTTCTTTTAATCATTTTAACATTTACATTATTAACATGTGTTGATTGAACAGGGCACATTGGGGATACATCTTCTAACTAAGTAGCCAGGAGACTGACACACGAGGGCAATGTTCAAGTGTAACCCTAACTAATTACTGACATTTAAGCCAGATGAGAAAACAGACAAGACATCTCAGTGGAATTTGTGAAAATATAAAAAACAAAACCAATCACATCAACCATCACATTTTAAAGACACTACTCCTTGAAAAGTATCATCACACATTGTGTTAATATTCACATAAACAATGAACCACTTCTATGATTGACACCACATTCTATATATTGTAGCAGAAAAATACCTATGACCAAATAAAAACACAAGAGAGGAGGAGCATAAACTATAGACTAGTATAGGAACACCCAAATTAAATTCAGTAGATGGATTTGCCATACTTTCTGCAGAACTTCAATAGCTACTCTGTAGCTAGAGTTTTCCTGTCTGGTCCACAGTCAGGACAAATCTCTCTTACCTGCCAGTCCCACAGCCGCTCAGACCCAACCAAGTAAACACAGAGACTTATATTGCTTACAAACTGTATGGCCGTGGCAGGCTTCTTGCTAACTGTCCTTATATCTTAAATTAATCCATTTCTATAAATCTATACCTTGCCATGTGGCTTGTGGCTTACCGGCATCTTTACATGCTGCTTGTCCTGACGGTGGCTGGCTGTGTCTCCTTCCACCTTCCTGTTCTTTTCTCCTCTCTGTTAGTCCCGCCTATACTTCCTGCCCAGCCACTGGCCAATCAGTGTTTTATTTATTGACAAATCAGAGCAACATGTTTGCCATACAGAACATCCCACAGCACTACTCCAAAAGTTTCAAAATACAAACCACAGTGCAGTGATCTCCACCATAAGCCTTGAGTGAACATGGTAAGCTTTTTACTTGCTTCAAACCTATGATGGAAAAAAGGTGAAGCAACAATTTTTCCTGTAATTGAATACAATTTTGATGTCTAAAGCTTTATCAAGTTACCAAATTGTTTACACTGAAAGAGTTTTTCTCTTGCATGAGTTATTTCCCATTTGCTGACATGAGATGATATATAAAGGCTTTAAAATACTATTTCTTTTCTTTTCTTTTTTCCATTTTTTTTTGAGACAGGGTTTCTTTGTGTAGCTTTAGCTGTCCTGGAACTAGCTCTGTAGACCAGGATGCCCTCAAACTCAGAGATCTGCCTCCTAAGTGATAGGATTAAATTTTAAATCCGTGTGTGGTGGCATGCACCTTTATTCCCAGTACTTGGAAGGCAGCGCAAGTGGATCTCTGAGTTTGAGGCCAACCTGGTCTATAGAGTAAGTTCAATGTCAGCAAGAGCTAGGCAGAGAAACTTTGTCTGAAAAAAATAAGGAAAGCATCAAAAATTTTCTGGGGCTAGAGAAATGGTCCTTTACCTAATGTAAGTTCCTTCCCACAGTGCTAGTAAGTGGCTGACAGCTTTATTTAACTTATTGCTTAAAGATATGTATTTATTTTCCATATAAGTTATTTGCTATTAGATGGTGTTGGATATATACCAATCCCCTAATTAAAGTGTACTGATTTGAAACGAAATGGTTTGGCAGTTCTACAATATGGTTGTTATGGGTATGATTAAAATGGTGATATTTGTTAAGACAAGGTCTTCATTTTGTTTCTTAGAGAAATATTTTGAAAATACTGATAAGCTCTCATAGAATGAGGTACTTAGTTTTCTAAAAACATAACAATCATCAATGTACTTAAGGCTGTGTTTATATATTGTGTTGCATGTCCTTAAATTTCTGGACCACAGAAATACTACTTCAGAGGGACCTTTGTATTCATTTTCCCATGAAAATAACCTTCAAGTATTTCTACAACTTTGGCTAAGTTTCTCAGTATTGTGGTCATCAATTTGTATCCTAAAATGTGGTACTAAGAATGTCTACTATGTTTTTGGAAATTATGGAAAAAGTAAATGTCTATGTTCAATGAGCCTTACAACCATGACCCATTTATTTAGCACTTTCTTCCTTTGACACAATCTAAATCACAGAAGAGCAGAAGTAATCAAGAAACACTTGCTCCTCTATTCAGAGCGTAAAGGAAAACTCACATTCTTATCTACAGCATTGAGGTTCCTGCAGGTTTCCAGCATCACATATTTGTACACACTCTTCTAGGAATGATCCAGCAAAGTCCACTCTTCCAGAGTGAAGTTTACATGTGTATCCTCATAGGTCACTGAATTCCCCAAATCCCTTTCATCTGTGTAATAGAATGGGTAAGACTGACTGGGTTACAAATATATTCTCCATGGGAATATGTTCATCTAATTCTGTGTGCTTCACACATTTATTCCATAGCACAGATTTTTAAAAGGTAATCAACAAGTCATTTTAGGAAGAAACAAAAAAGGGCGATCATCCCCGTCATTGCTGGTTCTGCTGAATGAAACATGACAATGAAAGCAAATGCCTACCAACAGATACTCAGAGGGACATGCAAATGAATCAGCAGTATTGAGGAAATGTCAGAGAAAATGTATCAACTATTGCCAACTTCAAAAAAGGGTTGCATAATCTGAGTGTGGTGGCTCACACCTTTGATACCAGCAATCAGATACAGAAGAATCGGTGAATTCCAGGCCAGCTCAACTTCTAGAATTTCAAGCAGTAGAAAGAAGAAAAATACATTCCCCCTCATTTGAAAATGGGAAAGTAGTAACCAGTAAAACACAAAATAAAACTTGGTGATTTGTAAAGTGTTGTATTTAAAAACAAGAAAGGAAAGGCATATATAGTTATTGCCATTGTACTCTCAAAACTTGTAATAGTTACTAAAGATAATAGCTGAAGAGAAATGAAAAAGATCATTGCACTTCCATCTCATTCAGAAAAATTTTAACATGTTTCTGTCTGGTATTTGGGACAAAGACCATGTTGAACAGAGAGACTTCCTCCAGGTTCTCAGTGTGATTTATTGTTCAAAAGCAGTTTGTTTCAGTCAAATGACAGAAAAAGACAGGAGGGTTCAAGATAAAGATGACAAAAAAATGAAATGTGCACCTTATACATTTCTACCCAATCCTGGGAATGGACAGTGGTGGACCAGAGTCAAGTTACTACATTTATATGCAAGTATATGTATATCTTATTTCTCTTGCTTACCAGGGAAGTCACTTACATTCTCTAGTTCTGTTTGGTCTGTCCTGTATGACACCACCTTGAGAAATTAGAACTCTTTGGGCCTTAGGATCTGAATCTGAGGGCCTCATAATGTGACAAATGGAGCTAGAAAACATATTGTAAAATCTTTTTCTCCTGCCCCATGTGCCATGATGTTGTTCATGTACATATCATAAACGTACCACAGATAGTTTCTTTGAGAAAATTTGGGACCAGACCTGTTCCAACAAACCATGGGTGTGGATATGTTTGTGAATACTGTGTGAAATCTTGTAACTGGATTTCATCAGAAATACAAAGTAAGTTGTGGCATGAAAAGGTCATGTAGGGCCATGTCCATCAGAGCTCATATAGACATATGGAGCACTATTGCCACTATTTTTCAAAATAACCTTGTGCATCTATACCATGTTCCATATTACACTTGTGTGCAGAATCCTCATTAACTGCATGTTTTTCCCATGATCTTAAGAACCAATACTCACAACACAATTTAATTGGAGGTAGTTCCATAATCATACTGAGTCCAATAAAGGCCCCCCTCTCCTCAGTATCTACATATCAATGCAGTCTAGATTCTTATCTGAGTTCTAAGTCATTTTCCTACTTCTTGGTCATCAGCTCCCATTGACAAACAGCTTATTATGATAGATTACTTTGTATATCACATATTTTATTTTTCTATTTCTTGAGGTTATTTGAATAGATTAATGGCTGAGCATCAATCCTAGATATTATGTACAAAAATGTTTTTCAGTTTCCCCAAAAGAAACTGTCTATTATTTTTCTGTTCTAGAATGTATGTTTTAATTTAAGAGTACACAAGTCTGTGTTGGAGTAGAGAGCCTCTATAGATATGTGCGGTGCGAAGGAAATGGAACACACTGGGGGATATTCATTGCTGTGATAGCTGATACGTTTTGAGACTTGAGACAGGGTACATAGGTATTGTTTTTTTTTCTAGACATAGTATAGAATTCAAAATAGTTTCTCAATAGTAAAAGTTCTAGTTTTCAAATATATTCTGGTAGATGTTGAGATATGTACAGAAGAGTTAGATATGAGGAGTAAACAGTAAGAGGAGAAAGAGAATAAAAATGATAAAAACTCCATTTTTCTTTATAGTAAATAAACTTGTGGAGATGGAACCCCACTTGACATCTCTGTCACCAAATGAAACCTCTGGTTTTCTGCCTGGGTTACATCTAATTGAATTGTTTGCCAAAGAAACCCCATGGAAATTTAAAAAACAACCCAGGCTATGGCCAAAGATTTTAGTTGCTCTCCACAAACTGATGGCAAGGCCTTATTGAAGAGGACAACACCCACACAAGTCACTGAATACAGAGAAGTCGAGCTGGTGCCAACCTAGAGTCTTTTCCTGTATAGTGTTTATGGTACTGAAAGATACTCTACATGCTACCAGAGGATGAAGGTAGACACAAATTACAAACCCAGTTACAAACTGTGAATCTACAATGGTGACGTGCCTTCAAGATGTGCTACTGCAATAGTGCCAGAAACTTTTGGGAGTAACCAACCAATCAATATATGATTGGATTTAAGGCAACCTCTATGAGATGGATTGCTTCCCTGACACTGCTCTGGTGGTCAAGAACCTGAAAATAGATAGGCTAAGGACATAGGAGGAAATCAAACACTATTGTTCTGCTGAATGAATGTAGCAACATAATGACTCTAGATGAGATTATGCTGTACTCATACATTAGTGTCTTCCAAAGCCATCACCAGGAAGTCTTTTCCTTGGAATAGGAATAAATGAGAACATAAACAGAGACCCACAGCTGGAAAATGTAGAGTCCCAAATGGGATGTTTTTCATTGGATCCAGTTCCTCGGATATTAATAAAGACTGTAGAAGAGAAGAAAAGAACAAAAGACCCAGAGGGGATGGAAGTAAACAAGAAAACAAGGCCTTCCAAACATAGCATGACTACCATAGCAGATACTGTGGTAGTATGAACAGTGCCTGCATAGATCTAGACTAGATGGGGTCCCAGCACTATGATAGAAAGTAGACAGACACTAATCAAGAAGCTATCTCTATTTGATTACCACCAGCAAATAAAAATTAGTTTTCTCCAGCAGACTCTAACTGTGTATACAAAGCAATCTTAAGGGCAGTCACCACTCCCAGCAGTATATGGCAAACCAAATAAACTCAATGGCATTTTGGGGAGGTTCTTTGCTTCATAATACTTTGTGCATGATTTTTATTTTCTTTTTTTTCTTTCTGTTTTTGTTTCTTACATGTCATTACAAATACAGTATTTCTGGTCATTTTTTTTGTGGTATATCTCTGTGAGGAAAGGTGTGTGTCTCTGTGTGTATTTGTGTTTCTTGTGCTTTTTCTCCTGTTTGTCAGCTTCATCCTATTCTTGTTTGCTTGCTTTTATTTTATCTTATATGATTATGATGATGATGATGATTAGATGCCTCTTTGTACATCTGAAAATGAGAAGGAGGATGTGTGAGATTTGGGTGTGTCTGGAGATAGAGAACATCCGTGAGGAGGTAGGAGGACATAAACCACAATCAGAATATATTGTGTGAATAAAAAAACATTTTCAATAAAAATGGCCAATAAAAATGTTAAGTAAAGAAAACACGGCTCAATGTTTGTTGTCATTATCACATCCTTATCGTTTAGCAGACACTTAATGAGTTTTTATGTAAAAGTTTCTGGTCTAAACAAATTATTTAAATCATATTATATTCTGAATTCCTTGTGTTATTATTTAAAATCAGGTGTTGTAATACTTCTGCATTGTACTTTCTGAGTAACATTGGGATGAATGTTTGACAATCATGTTGTCTACTCCTGTCTTCTATGTTTCCACAAAATGTTAAAGGTTTCCTTTCCTATTACTGTTAAGAATGTCTGTCAGATTTTGAATCTCAGAATTACTTTTGGCAATGTGCTCATTTGTAAAGTGTTAACTCTATTGATCAAGTAACATGGGATTATTACTTATATTTCTTCAAATTTAACTATATTGAATTAAGGTAATCTTTGTAGAGGTTATGAACCAAATGAATAAAGTATTTATATTTACTATGTATTTATAAAGGCATTTGATATGGGATGTTTTGCTGGATTCTTTTCATTAAGGTTTTATCTGGATGGAGAAAATATAATGATTTTTTTAATGTTTCTTTTGTGCCCTGTTAATCTGTTGAAGCTATCATAACAATGTACTTTCTTATAATGCTCATTATTTTTATAAAGAGCTTATTATAGAAAAATTTGAATCAATGACTTCTACTACTTCTATAGTTTTTAATCTTCTCTTGTGGCTTCTTTTTATTGGTAAGGCTATTTATTTCCATCACTCCTCACAGCTAAAAAGAAATAGAAACAACCTGAAAAGAAGCAACTGATTTGATGAAAGTTTAATAGGGGTTCTAATTTGAGTAGGTCATGTCCATCATGGCAAGAAAGTCATGGTGCATGAAATATATGGCTATTACTGATATCTGTGTGGATCCAGATTCAGAAAAAAGTTTATCTTGACTCTCAGGTATCTGTTTTAATTTTAGCTTAATTTCACCCTAGTCTTCACATTATAGGATGGAGAAGCCAACATTCAGAGGGTTTATGAACCCCTCATTTCATGGTCTGTGTGAATAACTTTACAAACACATTCACATATTACCTGCTTTCAATCCTGGTAAAGTGTGATCCGAGACATGGACAAGTGGTGGTATCCATTCTGTTGACTAGATTTATGTCAACTTGACAGAAGTTGGAGTTGTTTGGAAAGAAGGAATCTCAAGTGAGAAAACACTCCTATGAGATTGGATTGTAACTAAGATGTGGTACTTTTATTTGACTGATGATTGAGGAGGGAGGGTCCAGCTTAATGTCGATCTTCCCATATCTAAGTCAGTGGTCCAGGATGCTGTAAGAAATCAGAGTAAACAAGCCATGAGTAGCAAGTCAGGAGGTGTTTAGAATCTTGAATTGAGTTCCTGCCCTGACTACCTGGGATGTTGGAAGATACATGGTAAGTAGAAATAAATTCCTCTCTAAGCTGCTTTTGGTCATGGTCTTTGATCACAGTAATAGAAAAGTAACTAAGACATCTGACTACTCTGTTTTGAACATTGTAAAATGAAATTTGAGAGAATACACATAATTTTCTAATTTGTTTGTTTATTGATTCCCAATTTTCTGAGAAACGGCCATACTGATTTCCAAAGTGGCTGTACAAGTTTGCATTCCCATCAGCCGTGCAGGAATGTTCCTCTTATTCCATATCCTCTCCAGCATAGGCTTTCATTAGCATTTTTGATCTTAGCCATTCCTATAGGTATAAGGTATAAGCCATACCTATAGGTATATGGTATCTCAGAGTCATTATAATTTGCATTTCCCTGATAGCTAAGGATGTTGAACAAATCTGTAAGTGTATCTCAGCCATTTGAGATTCTTCTGTTGAGAATTTTCTGTTTAAATCTGTTCCCTAATTTTAAATAGGATTATTTGGTATTTTGATGTCTAGTTTTTTGAATTCTTTATATATTTTGGAGATCAGCTCTCTGTCAGATGTGGGGTTGGTGAAGATCTTTTCCCATTCAGTAGGCTGCCATTTTGTCTTACTTTGTGTCCTTCGCCTTAACAGAAGCTTCTCAGTTTTAGGAGGTCCTAACTTTAACTGTTTCTCTCAGTGTCTGTGCTACTGGTGTTAGATTCAGGAAGTGGTCTCCTGTGTCAATGCTTTCAAGACCACTTCCCACTTTCACTTCTGTCAGGTTCAGTGTAACTGGATTTATTTTGAGGTCTTTGACTCATGTGGACTTTAGTTTTGTGCATGGTGATAGATATGGATCTATTTGCATTGTTTTACATGTTGATATCCAGTTATGCCAGCACCATTTGTTGAAGATGCTTTCTTTTTTCCATTGTAAAGTTTTGGCTTCTTTGTCAAAAATTAGGTGTTCATATGTGTGCAGTTTAATATCAGGGTCTTTAATTCTATTCCATTGATCCATGGGTCTGTTTTTATGCCAATACTAAGTTATTTTTATTACTATAGCTCTATAGTAGTGCTTGAAGTCAGGAATAGTGATACCTCTAGAAGTGCCTTTATTATACAGGATTGTTTTAGCTATCTTTATTTTTTGCTTTTCCATGTGAAGTTGAGTGTTGTTCTTTCAAGATCTGTGAAGAATTGTATTGGGATTTTGATAGGAATTGCATTGAATCTGTAGATTGCTTTTGCTAAGATTACCATTTTTACTATGTTAATTCTCACTACCCAAGAGCATGGGAGATCTTTCCATTTTCTGATATCTTCTTCAACTTCTTTCTTCAAAAACTTAAAGTTCTTGTCATACAGGTCTTTCACTTGTTTGGTTAGAGTTACCCCAAGATATTTTACATTACATGTGGCTATTGTAAAGGGGGTATTGGTTCTCTGATTTCTTTCTCAGCTTATTTATCATTTCTATATAGGAGGGCTACTGATTTTTTGAGTTAATCTTATATCTAGCCACATTACTGAAGGTGTTTATCAGCTAGGTTATTCCTTGGAAGAATTTTTGGGGTCACTTCTATACACTGTCATATCATTGGCATATAATGATTTCTTCCTTTCCAATTTGTATCCCCTTGATCTCTTTTTGTTGTCTTATTGCTCTAGATAGAACTTTGAGTACTATATTGAATAGATATGGAGAAAGTGGACAGCCTTGTCTTGTTCCTGATTTTAGTGGTATCACTTTAAGTTTCTCTCCATTTAATTTAGTGTTGGCTGGTGGCTTGCTGTATATTGCTTTTATTATGTTTAGGTATGTTCCTTGTATCCCTGATCTCTCCAAGACCTTTGTCAGGAAAGGGTGTAGGATTTTGCTAAATGCTTTTTCAGCATTTAATGAGATGATCATGTTGTTTTTCTTTCAGTTTGCTTATATGGTGGGTCACATTGACATATTTTCATGTGAAACCATCACCGAATCTCTGGGATAAATCCTACTTGATCATGGTGGATAATTTCTTTGATGTGTTCTTGGATTTGGTCTGCCAGTATTTTATTGAGTATTTTTACATCAATATTCATGAGGGAGATTGGTCTGTAATTCTATTTTTTATTATATCATTGTGTAGTTTGGGTATCAGGGTAACTGTACCCTCAGAAAGAGAGTTTGGCAATGTTCCTTCTGTTTCTATTGTATGGAACAATTTGAGGAATATTTGTATTAGCTCTTCTTTGAAATTATGGTAGAATTCTGCACTGAAACCATCTGGCCTTGGGCTTTTTTTTTTTTTTTTTGGTTGGGAGACTTTTAATGACTGTTTCTATTTCTTTAGGGGTTATAGGTCCATTTAAATTGTTTATCTGGTCTTCAGTATGGTGGTTTCTCAGAAAATTGGGAATCAATGTACCTCTAGGCCCAGTGATACCACCTTTGGTCACATACTCAAAGGATGCCAAATCATACCACAAGGACTCAACTATGTTTGTAGAAGCATTATTTGTAATAGACAAAACCTGGAAACCACCAAGGTGGCCCTCAACCAAAGAATGAATAAAGATAATGTGGTACATTTACACAATGGAGTATTACTCAGTGGTAAAAAAACAATGACATCATGACACTTGCAGGCGAATGGATGGAACCAGAAAAAATCATCCTAAGTGAGGTAACTCAGACCCAGAAAGGCAAACATGGTATATACTCACTCAGAAGTGGATATTAGATGTAAAGCAAAGGATAACCAGGTTGCAATCCATAGCCCCGGAGAAGCTAGGTTACCAGGAGGACCCTAAGAGGGACACATGGATTTCTCTGGAAAGGGGAATTAGATTAGATCTCCTGGGTAAACTGGGGGCAGGGAGGGTTGAGGGGAGTTGATGGGGGTATGGGAACACAAGGGATCTGGAAGGTCAAGTTGGGAGTGGGATGGGGTGGGAGAATAATCAAAGAGATATCTTGAGAGAGGGGGCCATTAAGAGGTGAGGGAGAAACCTGGCACCAGGGAAACTCCCAGGAATCCACAAGTGTGACCCCAGTGAAGAGTCCTAGAAATAGTACGGAGGGTTCCTGAACTGGCCTCCTGTAATTATACAGGTGACTACCCTAACTGTCATTACAGAGCTTTCATTCTTGGCAGTGGGACCAGAATTTATTTCTGGTACCTGAACTGGCTTTTTAGAGCCCATTCCCTATGGTGGGATACCTTGCTTGGCCTTGATGCTGGGGGAAGGGGCTTCGTTCTGCCCCAACTTGGTATGCCAGACTTTGTTGGCTCCCCAGTAGAGGCCTTACCCTCTCTGAGGAATGGATGGGGGGTGAAGTGGGGGGGGATTTGGGGAGGGAGAGAGAGAAGGGGAGGGAGGGGGAACTCTGGTTGGTATGTAAAATGAAAAAAAACTTAGATAAACAAACAAACAAATAAATAAAGGGCCTTCATTCAATTACCAGTGGAAGCAAATGCAGAGATCCACAGCCAAACACTGGGCAGACCTCTGGCAGTCCAGTTAAAGAGAGGGAGGACAGATTATATGAGCAAGGGGTTCAAAAGCACGATGGGAAACCTACAGAGACAGCTGACCCAAGCTCCTTGGAGCTCAGGGACTCTGAATCAACAACTAGGAAGTCCGCATGGGACCGAACTAGACCCTCTCCCTGTGGGTGACAGTTGCATAGCTTGGTCTGTTTGTGAGGCCCCTAGTAGTGGGAACAGGACCTGTCCCTGGCACATGAGCTGGCTTTTTGGAACCTATTTGCCATGCTGGGATGCCTCGTTCAACCTTGATGCAGGGGAAGAAGGTTGATCATGCCTCAACTTGACATGCCACGCTTTGTTGACTGCCATGGGAGACCTTCCCCTTTCTGAATGGAGATGGAAGAACAGTGGATGAGGGGTATAAGGGAGGTGAAGTGAGGGAATGGAAAAAGAGGAGGGAGGGGAAACTGTGGTTGGTATGTAAAATAAAAAAAATTAAAAGAAAAAACAGGAAAAAAATTATTTGTTTTAGCTTTCATATGACAGGACATGGTTATTTGAAGTTGAATATAGTAGAGTGTCACAGATATGTGTCCAATTTCATCTGACACAGATGGGCCTCAGTTTTTCCTAGCACATGCCTTGTTGAATTTGGTTTCTGTCATTTAGGGTGTATTTTTAGCACTATTGGAAAGTATCACGTAACTGTAGTTTTGTGCACTCATGGAGCATCTTTTGTTTATTCCACTGACATGCAAGTGTTTTGTGCTAGTACCATTTTTGCTTTACTATTCTAACTTTATAATATAGACTGAAGTCTGGTATTGTTATCTCTCTAGAATTGTGCTTTACTTGGGGTTCCTTGTGTATCTGGGTCTATTGGGCTTCCATTCAAACTTTACAGTTTTTGTTTCCTATTTCTGTGACCAATTCTGTGATAAATTTTGATCTGGAAGTTTCATTTAGTGGGTTGGTCATTTTCAGAATATTATTCTAACCAGGACATAGTTCTGCAAAATCTTTGTATTTTCCAGTGTCTTCTTTAATCTTTCTTTTCACAAAGTTAAATTATTCATTGTAGAAATGATTTATCTTTTCTTTTAGTCTTATGTCTACTTTTTTTTATTGATTTTGAGGCTATTGTGAATAGGAGGAGTTTCATGAATTCTTCTTCAGCATTCTGATTATTGGTACTTATGAGGACAACTGATCTAAGTAGCTAAGTTTGTTTCCTGCCATTTTGCCCAATGTGTTGACATTTTCTAGAAGTTTTCTGGAAATGATTGTGAATCTCTTGTGTATTATATGTATCATTTGCAAAAAGAAATGAATCAAATTCTTTTCTTCTTTTTTTCTCTTTTAATTTTATTCTCGTTGCTTATTGCTTTTGTGAGTGCTTTAAGCACTATTTTGGAAAGGAGTAGGGATAGTGAACAACCTTGTCTCATTCTTTATTTTAATGGGATTGCTTTAAAGTTTTCCCCTTGTAGAAAGCTATAGCCTTTATTATGATGTATTATGTTCTCTAAGGTACTATACTTCTAAGGATTTTTGTCATACACACATGCTGGATATTAGCAAAGGTTTTTTTTTTTTATAAATCCAGTGAAGCAAATTGTATGTTTATATCTACTTGTATGATTTACTACATGTTTACTCATATGTAAAGAATCTTCACATCTCCGGGAGAAATATAACTTTATTCTGATATAGACTGTATTTTTTCAGTCTTTTATCAGATAAGGCCTCATTTTGTCTTTGCTTTATAATGGTTTATATTTAAAACCAAAATATAATTATGCTGACTCCCCTATTACCTTTCCATCTGACAAGCCCTCTAATACACCCCCTAATTTTCAGTCAAATGGTGTGATATATACACATGAGCGTAGTGTAAGCATTCATTAAAGAAGCTTCTCTTTACCGCCAATGGAAACCACTATGGGACCACAACTTGATATATACAGAGAACAATGGATCATGGGGAGTCCAGCCACTTAAGAGTTAGGTTAGGATGTCTGCTGTGAGACTAGTCTCCCCTCAAAGGGGATGATTAAATAATATGTGGGCAATGGCAAAATTAACAGTCATGCTTATGTACAGAGAGAAACATAGAAATAAAGAAGAGAGCTTTAAAAGTCTTTAAATACCGTCTTCTGAGTCAGTTTTATTGTTGATATGTCTATGACAGAATGATTTCACTCTGCATTTTGTAACCAGGTAGGGGGTTCGTTGCTGGAAGTCACCAATTCATCCTCTCTTAACAGTTCTCAGTTGACTATAGTTCTATTTTTAGAGGTGTGAGCTCCTGAGATTTCCCCCTTCCAGATTAGCATGTCTATATATCTTACATCAAATGGACTTAACTGATATATATCTACAGAATATTCCACCCAAACACACACAAACTTTTAGAGAATAAAGAGATCATTACTGAGTTAAGAATAGGTCAAAGAAGTAATCAAGAAAGAAGGAAGAAAATTCCTGAAACTAAATAAAAATGAAAACAAACCACAACAAAAACAGTGAAATATACTAGAAGATAAATTCATAGCTCCAAGTACTTACATGAATAAAGGGAGAGAAAGCACAAATAAAAGACTTCATGACATGTTGTGGAATAGTATTTTAACTGGGCAAAGATGTGATATATTTGTTTATGCGGCAGAATATTACTTTAACAATATGAAGTGTTACATTTGTTTATGCTGCCTTTGTTAGCTATGTAAAGATGTGTTATATTTGTTTATGTTGCAATTGTTTAGACATATAAAGATATGTATGTTGCATTTGTTTCACACTGCCTCCCTAAGCTACCAGACTGGTCTGATAAAAAAGCTGAATGGCCAATAACTAGGCAGGAAATGGACAGGTGGGACTGGTAGACAGAGAATGTATGTGGAAGAAAAGAGAAGAAGGAGGAGAGAATAAGGGAGGAAGACAGCGAGATGCCCGGAGCTAGAAGCCAAGCAGCCTACTAGCCAGACATGAGAAGCAGTGAAAGTAAGATATGCAGAAGGAAAGAAAGGGAAAAAGCCCCAAGACAAAGCATAGATGAAGAGAAACAAGGTAATTTAAGTTATAGCAAGAAATGAGCCTAAGGTAGGCTGATCATCATAACTAATAATAAGTCTCCACATCATGATTTGGGAGCTGGTTGGTGGTCCAAAAGAAAGCCAGCTACAATGATGCAATACAACAATTTGGAAAAACAAGAACAAACCAAATCCAAATCCAATCAATGGCAAGAAATAATAAAATGTAGGGCAGAAATTAATGAAAAAGAAATTAAAAGGACAATTCAAAGAATCAACAAACCTAAGAGTTCATGCTTTGGGAAAACAAATAAGATTGACACACCCTTGGCCCGACTAACCAAAATATATCTATGAGAAACCCAAATTAAGAGGATCATAAATAAACAGGGAAATGGTATGAAAAGATACAGTGAACTTCAAAATATAATGATGAAATATTTTTTAAAAATCTGTACTTCATTAATTTGAACAGTGTAAGAAAATGGATGAATTCTTAGATTCAATCAAAAACACAAAAATTAAACCAAGACTAAATCAACAAGATAAAAAGACTCTGAACAATGAGGGCATTTCAATAGTATTAAATATATTAATACAAATAAAAATAGTAATAAAAATCCTTACAGCTAAAAATGTCCAGGGCTAGGTGAATTCACAGGAGAATTCTATGAGACTTTTAAAGGACACCTACAACCAGTCTTTCTTAAACTATTAAAAAAGGAAAAGGAAAAATACTCCCAATATCCTTCTGGGAAGCTAGTGTCTCTCTGATACAAAAGACAAGGCAAAGACACAACAAAAGATAATAATAGGTCCATATCCCTGATAAACATAGACTCTAATGCCTCAATACTTGCAAATAGAATACAGATATGAACCAAAAAGGTTATCCATCATGACCAAGTAGACTTTATTCCTGAAATGCAGAGATGTTTCAAATTAAGGAAGCCAATAAATGTAATAAATGATATAAATGGACTAAAATGCAGAAATCACATGATCATTTCAACAGATGAAGAAAAAGCCTTTGAGAAAATTTAATATGGTTTCACCATAAATGTCCTAGATATCCTTTTTTCCCGACATCTTAAGGAGGCTGCAGTGGTCGTCGCCTCTCTCCGAGCTTCATCATGTCACCCAAGGATGACAAGAAGAAGAAAGATGCCGGAAAGTCGGTCAAAAAAGACAAAGACCCAGTAAATAAGTCTGGTGGCAAGGCCAAAAAGAAGAAGTGGTCCAAAGGCAAAGTTCGGGACAAGCTCAACAATTTGGTCCTGTTTGACAAAGCGACAAACGACAAACTCTGTAAGGAGGTCCCCAACTACAAGCTCATCACTCCAGCGGTGGTCTCTGAGAGACTCAAGATTCGCGGTTCTTTGGCCAGGGCAGCCCTTCAGGAGCTACTTAGTAAAGGACTTACCAAGCTGGTTTCAAAGCACAGAGCCCAAGTAATTTACACCCGAAACACAAAGGGTGGAGATGCCCTAGCTGCTGGAGAAGATGCTTGAACAGGTTCAATCAGCTGTACATTTGGAAAAATAAAACTTTATTAAATAAAAAAATGTCCTAGATAATATATGGATAAACATAACCTACCTTAACATAATAAAGGTATATATGAGAAACACAGTCAACAAAAACCAAAACAGAGAATCTTGAAGCAAGTCAGCTGGAGTCACCTGGAATGAGACAGGGTTGTCCATTATACCCACTCAGTTATATTGTTCTAAGCTCTAAATACTAGCTGGAGGAATATGGTAAGAGAAGGAAATTAAAGGAATACAAATGCAGAAATAAAATGTCAAATTATCCCTATTTATAACATGGGATATCCCAAGTTCTACCAGAAAACTTATAAAAATAAGCTAATTCAGCAATGTTGCAGGATACAGAATCGTCTTGCACAAATCAACAGCTTTTTCTATACACAGATAATGAACATAGAAAGAATGAAAGGATGAACACAATCTCTTAAAGAAAATTAAATAAGTAAGAACAAACCTAATTAACCAAGGGAAGGACATCTGTAATGATAGAAAAGACATTAGAAAATGAAAAAACATCTTATACTCACAGACTGGTAGACTTAATAATATGAAAATGACCATTTTACACAAAGCTATTTAGTACAATCTCAACTAACATCCCCATATCATTCTTCATAAAAATTGAAAATTTTATCCTAAAATTCACATGGAATCACAAAAGACCCCAGATAGGGAAAATAATCCAGAACAAAATGAACAGTTCTGGAGAGATTAGCATTCTGTATATATTATGTATATACATACATTGCAGACCAATAGTGAGGAAAATAATATGGCACTGGCAGAAAAACGGACATTAAAACTAATGGAAGTAAATTGAACATCCAAACATGAGTATATGTAACTTCATATTTATCATCTCACAAGGGCGCTAAAAATATAAGCTAGAGATAAGAAAACATCTTCAAAAAATGGTCCTGGGAAAGGTGGATATCCACTTGCAAAAGACTGACATCAGACTTGTGTTTATGACCTTGCACAAACATCAACTACAAATTAATCAAAGACTATAACCATGAAATCTGAATTGCAGAAACTTCTAGAAGAAATCATATGCAGTACACTATATGAAATATGGGGAAGAATGGACCTTCTGAACAGGACTCTACTTGCCCAACAAATTAGGCTTCTGGAAGAGGTATATTGTCTTGATTGTTCATGTTCATGTTTTTTGCTGGCACAATGCATCTGGAGTTAAGATGCTTGACGTGTAGATATCTTGTCTTGTCTTTGTTGAGTGGTTGTTCCATTCCTGTTTGCAATTCCCAAATATGGGTCCTAGCCTAGCATGGTGGCTGTGGGGTCCCTGGTAGAGAACGGTTCTATAGTTCATCAAGAGTTACAAAGAAATTAAGGTAGGCTGAGTCCCAGCCTGGTGTATCCTCAGTTGGTCCTTGGTAGAGAGTAGTTCTCAGGGCTTGGGAGAGTTACAAAGGAATGGAAATGACTAGAATGAAAGACTGAAGGGGGCAAAGGGAAAGAACTACAGGGACACTGGATCTGGTGGAACTGAGGTTTTAAAAAGCTAAGTTCCTAGCCCCAATACATTATGGTTTCTGAATATAAATTATAAATTTTAGATAGAGTTATATGATTTAAAGTGTCTGTTTTGTCCCTGAACCATACTTCTTTCCAAAAATCAAATATATTTATGTTTTGGTAATACACACACACACACACACACACACACACACACACACACACACACACACAC
>CABHPP010123031.1:27650-46380 GCA_902168425.1 Peromyscus attwateri
CACACACACACACACACACACACACACACACACACACACACACACACGCACACACACACATACACACACACAGAAATATGGTTGTTAATCATATTGGGGATATAGCTCAGAGGTAAAACATAAAACTCCTAGTACCACAGAAAAGGAGGAGAATGAAGTAATTAAGGTTCTCATTAATAAAAAGATTCATTTTGGTGAGTGACTATTCTCCTAGGTGGTCGCAGCCTAGTGGCACAACCCACAACCTCATACCCCCACCCACTGAAGCCCCAATTGCAGACCAGCAGGCAAGACTCAGGCAGGCATGCCTGACTACCCCCCCATTGGACCCTGTAATCAACGAGCCCTACTTTGTCCCCCAAACCCACCCATCCCCTGAGAACACAGCTGCTCCCTGAGACACAGACTCTGCCATCTCTGATTGGACCACAAGGTGAATGACTATTCTCCCAGCTGGTCACCTCAGCCTCTAGGTCCTAGGCTCAGGGGCATAACCCATGCCCCCTACCCACACACATTGTAGCCCTGTTGCAGGCCAGCAGGCAAGACTCCTGAGGGCAGGCCTTCCCAACACCACCCCCCCATTGGATCCTGCAATCTATAAGTCCCCACTCTGTCCCCCAAACCCACCTATCCCCCCGAGACCCCAGCAGCTGTCTGAGACACAAACTCAGCCAGTGTCGATTGGACCAAGAGTGACTACCCCAGACACAGACACCGTTTGCACCAACTGGAGGATAAGATGGGTAGATGCCAGTCCAAGAATACACTCAAAAATATAAAGAGCAATATGGCACCATCAGAACCTAGCAGTTCTGCTACAGCAAGACCTGAATATCCAACGTAGAAGAAGCAGAAGACAATGACCTTAAAAATGATTTTGTGAAGATGATAGAGGCCTTTAAAAAGGAAATGAAAAATTCTTTAAAGAAATAGAGGAAAAAAACAAACAAAATATTAGAACAAATCAATCAAAATCAAGAAAAAGCAATCAAACAGGTAAAGGAAACAGTTCAAGATTTGAAAATTGAAATAGAGGCAACAATGAAGACACAAACTGAGGGAATGGTGGGAATGGAAAATCTGAGTAAATGAACAGGGACTACCGATGTAAGCATAATCAACAGAATGCAGGAGATGGAAGACAGAATCTCTGGCACTGAAGATACGATAGAGAAAATAGATTTGTTGGTCAAAGAAAACATTAAAGCCAACAAAGTCATAACACAAAACAAACAGGAAATCTGGGATACCATGAAAAGGCCAAACCTAAGAATAATAGGAATAGGAGAAGGAGAAGAATACTAGCTCAAAGGCACAGAAAATATATTCAATAAAACTATAGAATAAAACTTGCCCAACCTAAAGAAGGAAATGCCTATGAAGATACAAGAAGCGTACAAAACACCAAATAGACTAGACCCCCCCAAAAAGTCCTCTCGCCACATAATAATCAAACCACTAACCATACAGAATAAAGAAAGAATATTAAGAGCTGCAAAGGAAAAAGGCCAAGTAACATATAAAACCAGACCCATCAGAATAACACCAACTTCTCAATGGAGACTCTGAAATACAGAAGTTCTTGGACAGAAGTTATACAGACACTAAGAGACCATGGATGCCAGCCCATACTATTATACCCAGCAAAACTCTCAATCACCATAGACAGAGTAAACAAGATATTCCCTTACAAAACCAGATTTAAACAATACCTATCCACAAATCCAGACCTACAGAAAGCACTAGAAGGAAAAATCCAACCTAAGGAAATTAGATGCACTCATGAAAATACAGGTAATAGATAATCCCACACCAATAATCCCAAATGCTACCACCATACTACCACCAAAAAAATAACAGAAATTAACAATCACTGGAAATTAATATCCTTTAATGTCAGTGGACTCAATTTGCCTATAAAAAGACACAGGCTAACAGAATGGATACAAAAATAGGATCCATCCTTCTGCTGTGTCTAATGCCTTTTTTCTTTTTTTATTATTAAGAAATTTTCTGAGCTGGGCGTTGGTGGCGCACGCCTTTAATCCCAGCACTCGGGAGGCAGAGCCAGGCAGATCTCTGTGAGTTCGAGGCCAGCCTGGGCTACCAAGTGAGCTCCAGGAAAGGTGCAAAGCTACACAGAGAAACCCTGTCTCGAAAAACCAAAAAAAAAAAAAAAAAGAAATTTTCTATTAATTTTGTATACCAACCACAGATCCCCCTCTCCTCCCTCCTCCCACCCCCTATCCTTTCCCCAACTCATCCCCCATTCCCACCTCCTCCAAGGCAAGACCTCACATGGGGAGTCAGCAGAGCCTGGTACATTCAGTTGAGGCGGGTCCAACCCCCTCACCCTGTACCACAGCTGTGTAAGGTGTCCCACCATAGGCACTGGGCTCCAGAAAACCAGTTCATGTACCAGGGACGTATCCTGATCCCACTGCCAGGGGGCCCCTTAAGCAGGTCAAGTTACACAACTGTCTCACTTATGCAGAGGGCCTACTCCAGTCCCATGGAGGCTCCACAGCTATTGGTCCATAGAAACATACAGCATAGCACCTATTCCTGAAATGCCCTAGTTTTCACTGACAAATGCATTTGTCTCTCAGTGAAACACAGTAACTTTAAATGTTCTGTTTTATGTGGTATCAACTTCACAAGGCCATGATTTTGTTTGACATTTACTCTTTGGGCATTCCTTCCAAAATTATCATGCTATGACATATCACACAAGTGAAATATTCCAGATAATTTAAAAATCAAAAATATTTTTTGAACTTACATCTGTAGTAACCATTATCATAATTAAGAGTGTTTACTATCAATGCTTATGTTATATCACTAATACTAAATTATATCAAATTATATATTTCATAGAGAATCATACTATTGTTTATGAAATCTGAGTACTTTGTATTTATATTATCTATACATGAGTACATTTTTCTATCTAACAGTTCTAGGAGGAAGCTCATAAATTAAATGTAACTCATTTAATGTAATTATATATAGAAAGATAGATGACAGATAAATAGATAGATAGATACACAGATAGATACATACATACATACACACATGCATACATACATACATACACACATGCATACATACATACATACACACATGCATACATACATACATACATACACACATGCATACATACATACATACACACATGCATACATACATACATACATACACACATGCATACATACATATCAACAGTTAATGAAAACAGGGACAACAAATATGAAAAAAGGAGGGAGAGGTATATTTGACAGCTTGGAAGGAGGAAGGATAAAGGGGAATTATGAAATTATACAATAATCTCAAAAAATAAAAAATAATTAACAACAAAGTGAATAAATTTAACAGGTGTAAATTAAATGCAAAGGAGCACATTTTGATCACATTATTTTTGGTTTCTCATTGTTTGATTTCCTCATCCTATTCATAGTGAAATGATAATGTCCATAACTGGATAGTAGAGAGAATGAAGATTCTAAAATGGAATATATATTTTCCATTTAGAAAAAAATAGTTTCTAGAGTTGTATGACATTGATTGCTTCAAAGAAATTAGAACGTGATTGATGTCATTGAGGTGAGTCTCTGTGGTGAAAGTGCTAAGTGTTTAAAATTATGCTTTATCCTACTGAAATGTAATAATATCAAGTGAGACTTTCAAATATATGTCTATACATGTGTGCCTATATATTACATAATTGTTGAATATATGTAAATATAGTGAATAACACCCAAATAGAGGAATAATCCAAATCCTATGTACAGAAAAACATTTTCTCCTTCTTCCTCCATTAATTGCAGCCACTCCCTAGAGACTGGGAGAACACTGACCAATTTGGATAATGAGGTCTGAATGGGATTTTATGGGTCATAGAAAGACAATAACTAGCCTTGCTAGTCATTCTGCTCAGTAGCTCATTAGTTATGAATATCTGTGTCTCTTCAGCTACAGCCCTCTGCATTGAGAAAAACCTCTTTGTAATCATATCCATCTTTAGGTCAGAGATTGATTAGTCACTGGGTGCAGGAAATGGAGGGATCTTCATATCTGCACTTCATTGTTATGGCCCATCAAGGAAGAAGCCCAATCCAGTAAGTGCTAATAGAGTTTTTTGTATTAGTAGAAATATGATAATTATTGATTTGTCATCATGAGCCTCATGGGTAGGAGAATGCCAATATGAAACTGCTATAATTATGACGAATTTTATGTTTCTGTTTCTGGTTGTGGTGAGGTAAACGAAGCTTGCTCAGAAATTCCATTGTGCCTACAATATTCTACTTCCCCTAGATGTTTAATCCACAGCAAAGGAAAATAAGATTTTTCTGAACCATTTGTTAAGCAGCACAAATGGTCCTGTAACAAGAAGAGTCACTTTAACATCATTTTCTATTGTATCTTAAGTGAGGTGATAAACTATATGCTTGCTCTTCATTCCATGGGCTTAATTTTTCAGTAGTGAAAACCAGCCACATTACTATGGAGTTACAGAACATAAAGAATTATAGTAGTTTTGACTACTCCAGGTATGTTAAGAAATAATGTAACTATATTCCTCACAACTGAGGTTGTTTTATATTGCCATTCTCCTATCTGGAGTAGTTTTATTAAAATAAAAATGAATGAAAAATCTTTCTTTACACTGGCTTGTCTCTTTTTGAAAACAGGATCTTATACCAGGGGGATATTTTCAGGTCCCTTGAAGACTAAAATAGTCACTGCAATATTACTATGAAAAGAGATTTCTTGATTTCTACTCTATTTTTGCTGAATATCTTCTCAGATCTCCAAAGAAGGCAAAGACTTGCACCAGCACAGACATGATAGGAAAGTCACTCACAGATCACAGAAAGAGCAATAAGGTTACAATTATGCACAAGTGTTCTCACCATTTTAGGACTTTTATGCATCTTTTCACATCTTATTTATCATTATATCAGCATAAAAAATCTCAAACAGATATACACTATCAGTTCTGGACTAGATTAATACTTAAGATACTAATCACACTTACAGAATACATCAGATACAATCTGAAGGGTTGTTAAGATCTCGGGAAATCTCCTTAAACATTTCAATCCATGGAGCATGTTTTAGAGATAGGCATGGCAGTTTAGTTTTGTATATTATTAGATCCACTAACAATTTTTTGTCCTATAGGAAAGAGCCATTAAAATGATTGGAACAGATGGGGCACCACAATAGAAACTGTCCGTCCCACAGGTGCATAATCTCTGTGGCTTCAGCACAGTCCTCTCCTATCTTTACTTTCATCTTTTCAGGAATATTTCATGGAATCAAAATAGCCAATGACTGTGTTTATAACTTGGGCATCTAGCAATTATTTTTCATCTAATTACATACACACTTGTCAGTTACTAAAAAACTAGAATTTTGCTTAGAGGAAAAAGGAAAAGGAGACATTAAGGTAACAATGCAAGAAAAATGGAAACACATTTTTAAGCTACACTTTCTATTTTTTTTTTAAGATTTATTTATTATGTATACAATGTTCTGCCTGCCACATCCCTGCAGGCCAGAAGAGGGCACCAGATCTCATTACAGATGGTTGTGAGCCACCATGTGGTTGCTGGGAATTGAACTCAGAACCTTTGGAAGAGCAGCTAGTGTGCTTAACCTCTGAGCCATCTCTCCAGCCCCACTTTCTATTTTTTGTTGAAAGTTTTATGCATGCCTATAATGTGTTTTCATCAATTCCATTCCCTTCCCCTACCCTTCAATTCCTTCCCAAGCATCCATCTCATTCCCATACCCACTTCATGCATCCAAACTTCTCAGTCTACTTAGTGCTGCCAGTGTGAGTATGAGTGTAGGATAATCCATTGGAGAGTCAAGAGCCTAAATATTTGCTGGATTAAAATGAATACCTAAATACTCATGAATTAGTTCAGTTCTCAAAAATCATCAAAAAAGCTTCTTTTACAGTTGGTAGTGGTTAATACAGAAAATCATGACTGGTCAAAGTACAGAGAATACAAGACTGTGGGGTGCTCAGGCCTAAACAAACTACATTTCTTTCCATGTTTTAGCTCATTTAAACTGTGGTCTCTATAAAGTTGGGGTTTCTATAGCTATCACTATATTTATTTTTCCAATCTCCAGCAATGATCACTATTTATTAAATCCCAGATTTCTCTTATTCACCACACATGCTATCAAAGTGGCTTTTATTCTTACTGTTTCCACTGGTGAAAGAGACAGTAAGGTTAGACATATTCTAATCAGCATGGGATTTCTAAAGCAGGATGGAAAAATTTATGCTATGCTTCTAATCCTAAAACAATATGTCCTCTATTGGAGCTTAATGGAACTATTACTTACTATTAGAATGGCATTTCTTGTTTTGTTATCAAAACCCAATAGTTAAGATATCAGGTATGTTATGTTGTTACATCTCATGATTGAGACGATATGGGTAGATACAATGACTTTATTCAATCCAGAAAACAAATGTTGATTACTACTAGCAACATTCTGTCGTCATGTATTGTTCAACACCAGACAACGTCTACTAACAACCTATGTCTTGTTTAGAAATCCTCACTCATGTGACATGGGCAGGCACAAAAACTTTCAAAGAATTTCTTAATAATACAAACCCACTACCTAAATGAGGTATGGCACAGGTAACATTTGTTCCTTAAACTGTTTTACCTAGGCAAAAGTTCTTGACTGAAAGACTTATAAGCATGTTTTAATGTAATTATGACACTTTACAGAAAATATATTAAATATTTGGTAGTCATACTTCTAGGCCAGCATGGACTGTAGATCAAAAGTGTGTCTTGAAAAAATTTATGGGGTAAATGAGGTACAGGGGAAGAAGCAAGTGCCAGTGAGCTGATATCATTTTTTTAGAACAAATAAAATATGTAAATTATTTAAAAGTTTTTTTCTCAGTCAGCAAATAATAGAATTGTAACACACTCAAAGCATGTTTCATGGTTATTATTTCCACCATCTCCTCAGGCTCTGCTACCTTTGTTTCTCTTGCAGCTTCCCAGACAATATTCTGTTGCTGTTTATGCCACATGTCCTTTTGCCTACTCTTCATCCTTTTTTCTCGTTTATTATTTCCCACTTTTGGTCTCCTTTCTAGAACTACAGATTTTAGCTATAATTATACCTTTTAAAATATATACACATATATATTGTAGGCTATAATCCATATAAAAGGGAGAATGTGTGATCCTGTTTTCTTTCTGAAATTGGAATACCTGACAACATATAGTGCCCATAGATTAATTCAAGTAGTTTTCTACTTCATCAAAGGATAACGATAATACTTAATGTCTGTATTTTGAATAGTTTGCATTTTACTATGATCATAGAAATTTTAAAACTAAGGGTCTTTAGCTTTCCAATATCTGTTAAGTGTCTTATATTTAAAGATGTCAATAGAGAGGTAGTTGGATACAAATGAAAACAGTTATAGTTTCAGAGGTTAGGTTATTGTAGCTCAGAAATATTAATGTATATTCTGAACATAGTATGAACCATTGACTTATAGATGCTTGAACTGAAACTATCTATATATTATTGAAATCCTGTTTTGTGTTTATTTCTCAACTGTTTTAAAAGGCAACCAAGGATTATAAAAAGTCAAAACATAACGTGTGATTCAGAATTCCATCTTATGAGTCTCTCAGAAGATCCAGATCTGCAACCCATCCTTTTTGGACTGTTCCTGTCCATATACCTGGTGACAGTGCTTGGGAACCTGCTCATCATCCTGTCACTAATGACTCCCACCTCCATACACCTATGTACTTTTTCCTTGCCAACCTGTCCTTTGTTGACATCTGTTTTGTCTCTACCACAATCCCAAAGTTGATTGTGAACATTCAGACACACAGTGAAGTCATCACTTGTGTAGGCTGCCTGACACAGATGTCTCTTTTTATACTGTTTTTAGTTATGGATGACATGCTTCTGACTGCCATGGCCTATGACAGGTATGTGGCCATCTGTCACCCCCTGCATTATCCAGTCATTATGAAACCTCGCTTCTGTGTTTTCTTAGTTTTGGTATCTTACTTTATTAGCTTTGTTGACTCCCAGGTGCACAATTTGATTATCTTACAACCTTCCTACTTCAATAGCATAGACATTTCTAATTTCTTTTGTCACCCTTCTCAAGTTCTTAATATTTCCTGTTCTGATACTTTTACCAAAAACTTAGTGACATATTTTGTTGGTGCTATATTTGGTTTTCTTCCAGTGTCAGGAATCTTTTTTTCCTACTACAAAATATTTTCATCCATTATGAAGATCTCTTCATCAGGTGGACAGTATAAAGTCTTCTCTACCTGTGGGTCTCACCTGTCTGTTGTCTGCTTATTTTATGGAACAGGCATTTGGGAGTATCTTGGTTCAGCTGTGTCATACTCTCCCAGCAATGGCATCATAGCCACATTAATGTACACTGTCATCACCCCTATGCTGAATCCCTTCATCTATAGCCTGAGGAACAGGGATTTTGTTAGTGCTTTGAAGAGAGTCTATAGGAAGAAAGTTTAAACTCAGGCATTGTGTCTTCATTTGGAAAATAAGTTAGTCTATACTCAAATGATTAATATTTAAAACTTCATTTACATCCATCCTTGTGTTTTTCCAGATACTTGAAATGCTAATAAATGTTGCAAATTGAATGTGTTTTTTAAAAAATATACTTATAGTAACCTTATAAGGTAAAACACATATCTTCCCCTTATAACCCTCACTCCTTTGAATCTTCTATGGGTTAGTTGATTCTCTTTGAAATATATTTAACTTCTTGAAGTGTTACATAGTTGAATTGTTGAAACCTAACTATTTTCAGTAGAATAATTAGATTTTCTGCAACTTCTATATATTCTAAATTCCTCCACAGCTATTCAAACCTTTCATGAACAACATCACTTTTTCCTAATGATATTAAATAAGGAATTATGTTTCATAGTTTCTCAGAAATGTTACCACATTTGAGTCTTCCCAATAATCTAACCATGTTATCCAATATTTGTTGCTCATTTGGAAACACAATTGACCCAACTAATTTCCAAACCTATTTGTCTGCTGGTAGGGTCTAAGCATATCATTATGTTATTTCTTCTCTTTGTAGACCTTTTAATTTTTTCCCAAATCTAAAACTTTCAGTAATCTCTACCTTGATGCTTCCTGATCCTTCGGAGTAGGAGTTGTACTTTAGACACACCCACAGGAACTAGTCTCCCATGATTATTTGACCTCTGCATTTTGACAACTGGTTTTCTATTATAGTGCCAAATTTTCATGTCAGTTATTGATAAGGTAGTCCAACAGACTCCCCAAACAATATAGACTATTACAATCACCCTTAGTTACCTCTTAGCTTCACATAACATACCAATTAGTATGGATCTGTACTCTTTTTCAGAATTAAATGCAATTGTCCTGCAGTCCAATTCCTAATAGAATACCATATGAAGTGCACAGTCTCTCTATATTCATTCCTATTTTTTCTTTTTCCAATTATCCATCAAGATATTCTATTCTTCTCTTTCTAAATTATGTGAAGGCTCCTTTCTCTCCCTCTCCAAAGTTTCCTACATTACTCATTCAAACTAATTCTACCCTTGTACAATAAGTTTACCACAGCAATAACCCAACTCCACATTTTTACTATTAGTTCCTACCTTATTATTGTCACCAAGTAAATACCACAGACATCTCAAGGATTATAGGATTTATTTATCCTGTGCCTTTAGAGAACACACTGCATAAAGTAAAGTAATGCATGGAAGAGTTGTGCAATGCTGAGTAGAAGGTCTGTGTAGCTGTCAATATTCATATATTCGATGATTAGAAAACAAAGATTGGGATCAGAAGTAATACTGACATGCAAACCTCAAAGGCTCATGTTGGAGAATAATCCTTTTCTACACTGTGAAGAAAGGTTACTTAGATTGGTTTAACAAAAAGCTGAACAGCCAGTAGCTAGGCAGAATTTTTTGATCGGAAAAAATGCTGGGATGAAAAAGTTGGAGTCACGAGCCAGACATGGAGGAAGCAGGAAAGTAACATGTGCAGTACAGAGTAAAGGTAATAAAGCCATGTGGCAGAGAGTAAATTAATAGAAATGGGTTAATTTATATAATAAGAGCTAGTTAGAAACACACCTATTGGCCAAACTTTCATAATTAATAAAAAGACTCCATGTGGTTATTTGGAAGCTGGCAAGTGGGAGAGAATAGTCTGCCTATATATGGCACCAAACATCTGGCCACATATATCCACATAAGGCCCATGAAAGCTTTAAAAAAAGTTCAGAACACAGAATCAAATGCAGCTTCCTGTTGACCATGGTCTCTCAGGTAGGCTTTGTGCTAGTGGCACACAGAGGCATGATTCTTTTAAGAGAGACCCTGCTACAAAGCACTTGAATGGGGTTTATGAGCATTGGGCAGGATGCTACTTGGTAGCATAAGACTAGGTAGAAACACCTACAGCAGCACAGACACAGAAACTCCTGGGACCTGGGGCAGTAAACATGGCTCTTGTTAGTATCTCCACCATGAGGCTAGGCTCTCAGGGAACTGAAGTGGGCAGAGCCAGTCACCAGCACTCCATGAGTTAAGCTGCATGGTAGTTTAAGATTTAGCTCATGCAGATATAAAAGGTTGCAGATACATAGTAAAACAGGTTAAGATGGAAAAAAAAACCCTCTAAATAGGTTACAGTGTGTTTAACAATGTGCACAGGCTTAAGAAAGAAAAAGAAAAAGAATATAGACAGTTGTAAAAATGGTTCAAAAATAATACAGTAAAATCTTAAAAAAAGAGTAAAGTAATAATAAAAAAGAACAAGCCATGTAGAAATGGAAATATACAGGGAGTCTGGATCTTCTATGTTATTGTGCTAACTTTGAATTTTTTTAGTGCTGATAAGCAAATGACAGCTGCTGAGAGACATAGGATTGTGAAAGGGACTACTGAAATAAACCAACTTAGATGCTTTAAGAATGCATAAACTTTAAAATGGAACTCAAAAAATGTATTGCTTTGGGGAAGAGATTGTGCTTTTGTTTCCATAGGAACTAAAAGGCTGTGGATTGATTCAGGTTGATAGAGATCAGATTTGATCAGGGAAGACCCCCTGAAAATCCTAGTTTCAGACATAAAGAAATAAACCTGAAATAACTATAAGACAGGTGACATGTATTTTACCTGCTCAAACATAAAACAGAAAATAACTTTTGGCTGGTCTGTTGTTCACAATGCACAGTCCATAGTTCTGTTAATGCAGATATGTATGTTACCTGTGAAAGTTTATGTGTTTTCAGAGCAGGGGGACCAGACACTAATGAAAATGGTCGGCCCACATGATCCAGCCTCTCAGAGTGCCCCTGTTACAGTTTCCTCAGGGTTCTTCATCCAGAACAGCTTCAAGGTTGCTGGCTGTGATGGTCCAGTCTCACATACTATTCTAGCCAGTACTTAACCATTATTATAATTTTCTCAGAGTCCCCTGAAGATTCCAATGCACCCAGATGACAGGAATCTGTCTAGTGAACACAATGCTCACTTTCTCAAAAGATGGGTAGTGTAGTTTTTGATCATTCAGTGGGTTATGGATGTTAGTCATTGTTTGGGGGACTGGCAAGCTTTGCCAAGATAAGGCAGGACAGTCCTTCAAAATTCCTGCTTCACAGAAGAATGTGTCAGATATTCTATGCCTGTAGGCTGAAGATTGGATGCCCCAATTTGCAGAGGGACCTTGGATGACTGTCCAGGCAGGCAGATGTCTGTCATTTCTGTAGGCTTGGAAGTAGCTTGTATGCATTTCCTGTTTACTCAGGTAATATTATATCCTTCTGTGGTCTTTGATGGAGTTGAAGACAAGATAGTTATAGTTGTAGTTTTCCTTCAATATGATAGAAGATAAATTAGGTGCAAAACTTTGGACTCACCAAGAGAGGATAGATAATGGAGTATTTTCTCCAAATATGCAAAGTGCAGTTGGACTGGACATTGTGAATGTGATTCTTGCTTGATGATTGTTCTTATTGTATATAGTTTCATTTGTTAAAGTTAATACCTTTCCTTTCTATTTTGACAATATCTGATAATTATTTTCATTGTATATAGTTTTACTATGTTAGAGTTAAAACCATTGTTTATTTAGACAAAAGGGGGAAATGCTGTGGAATAATCTTTTTTTGTATACTGTGAAGATATGTGTCTCTGGTTTAATAAAAAGCTAAATGGTAAATAGCTATGCAGAATTTTGGGGGCAGAAAGAATGCTGGGATGAAGACTTAGTTGGGAGCCAGAAACAGAGGAAGCAGGAAAGCAGCATGGGTAGTACAATGTAATGAAGCCATGAGGCAGAAAGTAAATGAATAGAAATTCATTAATTTAAGTTATAAGAGCTAGTTAGAAAAAAACCTATGCTATCAGCCAAGCTTTCATAATTAATACAATGTCTCTATGTGGCTATTTGGGAGCTGTCACCAGGACAGAAAAGTTTGCCTACAGGCTCACCTATGCTGGTCTACATACACCTGTCAGATGTCATGCTTGCAAAGTTACACAACCTCCCTACTCAACACTACCAGGTAGGTACAAATATTTCAAGCATATAAGACTATGTGTGAATCTTCTGTCCCAAACTCTTAATAGATGCAGAAAAATATAAATGAAATTAATATCAGCAAGTGCTTGCTTAGAATGGATAGAAGTACACAATTTTGTTACCAATATTTTGCCATAAGAAAACTGCACAAAAAATCAAATGAATCTGCAGAAACTCCTTTTTAAAAATACGTTCTGTTTTATTTTATAAACTACTTATTTTTATAGGGCTTTTTCATATATCAATCATTTTGGTATATATACCCACACCCTCCTCCTTCTTCTCTCCTACCATTCTGATCTAATCCTTTCTTGCATTTGCAATTCCTAGTATTCCATCACTCCTCTTTCATATTACATGTGCCATGGGAGGTTGCCAGCTATACATAAACTTAAACATATCTGAGAATAGGAAATCTTAATTGAGAAAATGCCTCCACAAATTTGGCCTCTAGGTGAGTCTGTGGGAGTGATTTCTTGATTAATGGTTGATGCAAATGTTTCCAGATATCCTGGGATACTGCCAGCTCTGAGAAGATGGACTTGGATGGCATATGAAATCAAACTAAACAAGCTGTTAAGGGACAAGCCAGTAAGCAATGTTCCATCATGACTTCTACTTCAGTTCTTACCTACAGATTTGTGATGTGAGGTCCTTCCCTTACTTTCTTTTCATATTGGACTATAATTGTAAGCTCTACCTTTGAGTCATTGTGAAAACTCTACCGTGGAGCCATTGTGTTTCATCACAGCAATAAAAATCTAACTAAAGCAAGTGTGTTCTACTATCTCTACAAGTGGACATGCACTAATCTACGAGTATAATGATAAGTCCCTCAGACTAGCACTTTGACTCCTTTGGGGGTCAAATGACCCTTTCACAGGAGTAGCCTAAACCATGAGAAAACAAATTTCAGATGGTGTTAGGAACTGAGCCACCTCTCCTAGATATGTCTCCAGGCAGGTCTGTCCATTTGCTGATGTGCCCATATATAAGTACCCTGCATGATGACATCATTGAACCAACTCCATCATGTACCTCCTGAACAAATACAGGTGTATGTGACAGGGTTGGTACCATAATGTACTTATGCAGATCAGTCACTCATGTATAGTAGAGAGTAGCTAATGTGTTATCAAGGGTAAACACTTCAAGAATTATAATTACTGGGTAAATGTAAAATCATGTACTGCAAAATCATTAACTACTGCAAAAAATCTGTACCATGGGAACTTAATCTGGATGCTGATCTGTCTTTTTATATTCAGCTGTAGTTGATGTGAATGTACCCCCATTGTGATGGTTAGAGGTATGTAAAACCAACAATACAGAGAATGGTAAGTCACAGGAAACTTTAGTGAACTCTATTGACTGAAGTATGTCATGCATCATCTTTTGTATTACCAAAGCTATTGTTATATATTATTTTACTAGAATACCATATTATGCCAATGGATCATGTCGAGGAGAAAGTTAAGAAAAGAAAATACAGTGAGGAATTTTTACAGTATGTTTTTACCTCATTAATTACACCAGGAATTGGGAAACTCCAATGTGTTATTTGTTGTGAAGTTCTATCAGTTGAATCTATAATGCTGAACAGACTAAAACACCATTTTGATAGCAAGTGTCTGAGCTTTGCTGCCAAGGATACCAACTATCTTAGAAGCAAAGCTTCACTTAACACTAATGGAAAATACCACAAACAAAATGTAGCATCCTGTAGTGGGTGGCTGTTTGAGCCATGCCCTGAAGCAACACCCCTACTGAGGTAGCAGGTAGCTGATACACCTGCCTATGACCTTGAGGTACATGCCTCTGGGGTGTGGCTGCTGGGGGACCCTTAAGACCTGCAATGCATGTATATTCCCTCTCTTCACTACATCGTGGTTTTGGATACTGGTATGGACCAGGGCAGAGCTTGCCAGAGAACCATATTGGACCATGCTTCACCATTCCAGGATCCTGCAACAAATTCCTCTATTCTGTCTTGTGAATTAACTCCCAAATAAACTCCTTTGATCATTAAACAGGTTCTGTGGATTGTTAGTGATATAATCACATTAGCATCCATCAAAGTTTCACATTTAATGGCAATCAAAATCACCAGAGCTAGGATACCTCACACAATCACTGCAGATTTACTGTTGCCAGTGGTCAAAGACATTATTTGAGTTATGATCAGAGATGAATTTGTTACACAATTGAGTGTAATTTCCTTATCTAACAACACTGTCTGCAGAAGAATAAGTGACGAGTTTGTTGATATTCTTGAGCAAGTAGTCCAAGAAATTATATCTGCTTCACTTCCAACATTTACTATCTAGTTTGATAAATCTACAGAAGTTGCAAACTGTCCACAGTTACTGGTTTACATGAGTTATTTTAATGATGGTAATTTAAAAATGTGTTTCCTTTTTGTAAACCTCTTAAAAAACAACAATGGCACATAATGTATTTGACAGAGTTGATGCATTTAGAGAGAGCATAAGGTCTGTTGGGAGAAGGCTTGCTGTGTTTGCACAGATGGTGCTCTGGCTATGCTAGGTTGCCAATCTGGATTTCAATGTTTGGTACTGAATCACCAAAAGTCATCAGAACTCACTGTATGAGTCATTTGCAAATATTAGCAATGAAAACATTGCCACAAGAGTTACAAGAAGTAATAAAATGCATTTCAGGTTTAAGTTCTGTGAGAAAATATCCTTACAAAAATATTCAGTGTCACCCAATGGTATTCATCCTAGTTCAGCATTAACATAACTTTATGTATAAATAATTTGTGAGAGAGAGTTTTCTGATGTGAAAGTTTTTTCTGTCATATATAGAGATTTTAGTTTAAATCATTAGACCCCTCTTTTAAATTAAAAAACTAAATTCAACTTACCTATCGTATAAAAACATGCAAAATCTACATTACTTAAGTTAAACATTGATTGTAGGCATTGAAAAAGAACAATTACTTGGTTACCCCTGAGGAGTCATTTTTGATAATCTTGCAGATTCTTTCAAAGTTATTAGATTATCTGGTGTCTAGGTTGAAATTGAAATTGACTCACCAATATTCTAAGAGTAAGTTACATCTTGCTAAGGTTATTCATATGTATTTCTCTCCATAAAATCTTATTGTGCAAGCTGTATTTTAAGACTCATAAATACTTAATGAACTTGCAATTTTGCCATTAATGAGAAAATATGAACATTTTTTTTTGCAAATATAAAAGCTATGCCTTTCCTGTTTGACTTCAGAATACTGCCTGACAAATCTATTGACTGGCTTTGTCAATTTTGGTTTTCTAAATCAATCTACTTTTCATATTACTGATTCTTTTTATTAGCTGTGTTATTCATGGAAAAAAACTAACAGTCATGATGCCAACCTCATATGAAATGGAGCTTTTCCTCTCCAAAGCCACAAGAAATTAATGAAGGCTTTAATACATTTATTGGGGATTGAACCATAGAAGGTATTAATTTGAGGTAAAAAAAATCTGTAATATATACTCCACAAAATCTGAAATATTGGCAATATGATCATGTTTATATAGGATATAATCACACCATAGAGAAGCCAGCATCTTGTTCCACAAAAATATGCACAGTAGTAGAAGACCAGTTAAGTTGCTTCCGGACCATCTCCTCACTCTCTTTTCCCCAGATCCAATTCTTAGGGTCTCCCACAGTGCTTTAACAGAACACCATCTGCAGCTACCCCTTCCCCTGGCTATGCATCCTGTGGATCTGACAGAACATCAGCTTCTGCTAATCTGCTCTTTGCTGTATCTCAGCCCTCACCTTGGGCAGACACCCCCAGCACAATCACAGGCCACACCTGCCAGATGACCAGGCAGCCTGCCTGAAGACCTTTTCTACTATCTTGTTCCCCAGACCCAATCCTCAGGGTCATCCCTAGAACTGCAACAGACCTTCTCCCAGTGGCCTCACTTCTCCTGGCCTCCAACACCAGCAACACTCCTCATGAACACACCAGGAGAACAGGCTAGGAGAACAGGCGACACACAGTCAACACAATCTCTGGAAATCCAGACAGGAAACAGAAACCAAGGAATGAAGAAAACCTAGAAACTATAGCCTAGACCTATAATCGCCACAAATCCAGATGCCTAGACACCAGAGTAAGAACACAATCAGTAACAACCAGGGCAATAGGTCTCCACTGGAGCCCGGCTGTCTTACCACAGTAGGCCCTGAACATTCCAACATAGCTGAGGCACAAGAAGGGACCTTTAAACCAACAATATGGAGATAATAAATGTTCTTAAAAAGGAACAAAATATCCCTTAAACAAGTCCAGGAAAGCCAGGTGGTGGTGGCACATGCCTTTAATCCCAGCACTTGGGAGGGAGAGGCAGTTGGATCTCTGTGAATTCGAGGCCAGCCTGGTCTGCAGAGAGAGTTCCAGGATAGGCTCCAAAGCTACACAGAGAAACCCTGTCTCAAAAAAAAAAAAAAAAAACAAATCTAGGAACACATAAACAAACAATTGAAAGAAATGAATAAATCCCTCAAAGACAACCAGGAAAACACAAACAAACAAATAGAGGAAATGAATGAATCTTTTAGATAAAACAAAGAAAAAAACAAACAATTGAAGGAAATGAACTGAAAATTTCGAGAACTGAAAATAGAAATGTAAGTATTAAAGAAAACAAAAACTGAGGTAATTCCAGAAATGAAAAATTTAGGAATACAAGCAGGAATAGCAATAACAAGCTTCAGTTGCAGAGTATAAGAGATGAAAGAAAGACTCTTAGGCAATGAAGATATGATAGAATAATTGGATACAATGGTCAAAGAAAATATTAAATCTAGAAAATCCCTGACACAAAACATCCAGGAAATCTGGCACACTGTGAAAAGACCAAACCTAAGAATAATAGGAATAGAGGAAGAAGGAAAATCACAGCTCAGAGGTCCATGAAATATTTTTAACAAAATCACAGAAGAAAATTATTTTAACCTACAGAAAGAGATTCCTGTAAAGGTACAAGAAGCATATAAAAGAAGTATATAGAACACCAAATAAATTGCATCAGAAAAGAAAGTCCCCTAGTCAAATAATAAACAAATACTGAATATACAGATTAAAGAATGAATATTAAAACCTGAAAGGAAAAAGACCAAGCAACATATAAAGGCAGACCTATCAGATTTACACCGGACTTCTCAGTTGAGACTCTAAAAGCCAGAAGGGCTTAGACAGATGTGCTGCACATTCCAACAGACCACAGATGCTCAGAATACAGTACTCAGCAAAACTTCCATTCACAATGAAAAGAGAAATTAAGTATCCCATGATAAATTCAAATTAAAAAATATCTACTTATAAATTCAGCCCTAAAGAATGTTATAGAAGGAAAATTCTAAACCAAGGAACTTAACTACATACATGAAAACCCAGGAAATAAATAATCTCAAACCAGCAAAACCCAAATCAGAGAAACACACATACATAGACACAGACACAGACACAAATACGCACGCGCGCGCGCGCGAGCGCACACACACACAGACACACACAGGCACAAAGACACACACACCACCATCACCACTACCACCACCACCACCACAACAACAAAATAAATGGTCTTAATTCCACAATAAAAGACACATAAACAGAATGGATGAAAAAACAGGAGCCATCCTGCTGCATTCAAGTAACACACATCAACATTAGTCATAGACATTTCCAGGGGATAAAAGGGTTGAAAAGGATATTTTTAGAAAATGGAACCTAAGAAGGAAACTGGGGTATCTAATAAAATAGAATTAAATCCAAAACGAATCAAAAGAGATGGGAAGGACACTGCATACTCATCAAAGGAAAAATCCAAAAAGATGATATTTTTACATCTATTCCGCAAACACAAAAGCACTCACTTTTTAATTTTTTTTTTTATTTTATTTTACAATACCATTCAGTTCCACATATCAGCCACGGATTCCCTTGTTCTCCCCCCTCCCGCCCCCTCCCCTTCCCCCCAGCCTACCCCCTATTCCCACCTCCTCCAAGGCAAAGCCTCCCCCGAGGACTGAGATCAACCTGGTAGACTCAGTCCAGGCA
>CABHPP010123032.1:0-42145 GCA_902168425.1 Peromyscus attwateri
GAATGATCAATTCATGAGGTAGGGGAATAATACATGAAAGATTGTGTCAAATGAATAAGTACACTTAAAATGTTATTGTTTTGAGGTTATTACATATATGGAGATTATAAGCCACCAATGTTTTCTTTTTAAAATTCTTTTGAACAATTTTGAAATTATAATTACATTTCTCCTTTCCTTCCAAACCCTCTCATACATCTCTCCCCACTCTCCTCCAATTTCATCACCTCTTTTATGCTCATTGTTATTGCACAGATATATGTGTATACATTATATTTCTAAATATAACCTGTTCAGTCCATATGATGTTACTTGTATGTATGTTTTTGAGACTGACTCTTTGGCACTGGACCATCAACCAGTTGGCATGTTCTTCCCTGGCGAAGACCACCTCACTCACTGCCAGCTTTCCTCGGTTGCCTGTAGTTCTTAGTGTAGGGTTGAGACCTTGTGGGCTTTTTCCTGTCTAGTTCGGCATGACCACTGGTGTCACCCTTGTTCAGCTCATGTTTGGGCAGTCATGTTGGTGAGATTTTATGGGTGTAGCTTTGGATGTTACTAGGGAACACAATACCGCAGCACACTCATTGATCCTCTGGCTCTTACAGTTTTTGCCACCACTTCAGTTCTCTGAGCCATAGGTGTGGGTGTGGGAGTGTTTAATAGATGTGTCCATTGGGACTGGGCTTCACAGCTCTGCATTTTGATTGGTTGTAGTGTTCTGCAATGGTCTCTGTCTGTTGCAAAGAGTTTTCTTTATGAGGGGTGAATACTATATTTATCTGTGGGTATAAGGAAAAATATTTATTGATTGTTGTTAGGATCATGCAAGCTTCCAAAGAGAAAAGGTAACTAATAGTCCTACCAAGCTATGGCACCTATGAATCACATCAATGACCAGCATGGCACTGTAACCCTAAGGGTGCAGTAATGGCGCACATAGATTGATGGTAACCAACAGCTCTCTAATTAAACTTAAGACCTGCTCTACATGAGTGAAACTATCCTGGTACTGGAAACTTAGATAACTACTCAGTGCTAGTGAAGTTATGCTTGTTGGAAGAGAATCTAAAACCTGTAAATTATTAAAAGATCTTTTAAATGGTGGTTGTGAATCATCAAAATTATCTGAATTTCAGAATAACTCTGATTTGAATTATTACTTTGTGTAAAATAATTCCACCAGCTAAATACACCCATTTTCCAAAATATTCATTGCCTAAAACTTGAGGATTAGATGTTATAAAGTATAAAATGTATTGAGTTTTTAGGAAAATTAAGCTTGCCTAGGCTTTTTATTGACCATAGCCTCAAACTAATTTTAGGCTTATTTCTCATTACAAGTTGAAAGGATATTTCAAAGAAATGTGTTTTAGAGCAATTATACAATTTGTTGCTTTTGTTTGGTTATAATTTTAGGCCTGGTAATAAGTTATATGCTGGTATTTAAAGGTGAAGACATTGTAAATAGAAGGGGTTCCTGCCAGACACATATGATCAAACAACATCCTTGATTAGTGTTTTTCTCCTTTTAACATTAAAAGTAAATTTTACAGATGGAAGAGAATATGATAGAAATTTTAAATATGTTGTTGAGAGAAGTGGGTGAGGGATGAATTTGATATAAATGCATTGTACAGCATTTTCAAAGAACTGATAACAATGAGGAAATAGGATGTCTTCAGTACTATGTGTTCTATGTAGCACAAAATTGCAAACTAGGTAGATTTGCATGAACCATTTTAAAAGACATTACATGAAAACATCATAGGGCTAGAGGGGAAGAAATAATTGCTTACTGGAGGAATATTTTATTATGATAAAAAGACAAACTCATTTTAATCAAATCACAAATTGTTCCTCTCTGTAAAGAAGTTGTTTTTGATCATTTCTCAGCAGGATAAGTAGGAAATAGTCTTTTGAATAGTGGTGTGGAGGCACTTAGATAGCATAGGTCAATCATTCCATTTGTAATCCAAATATATATGAATGACCTAAATAACCCTATTGTTTTACCACTTTCTATTTCAGTTACTTGACATCGTCATAAATATTGAAGTGTGAGACTAAAAATCTGGAAAATCAGTTGCTACACTTAAGGTGTTATTTCCACATCATTTTGTTCATCTACTGCACTCTGCAGTGACTGTCAGAACTTTCAAATGATGTATCTTAAAATTAAGTTATAGCAGGTTAAATAGCAACTTATATGATAAACAGATTTCAGGTCTTCTTCCTAAATATAAGAGTTCTGTGGCCAGTCAAAAAGTGACAAAACGGGTACCCAGCTACTGTGGGATCTTTAAGTTAGTGAAAAGCCTTCCTCAGAAGCAGCTGTTTGACTTTTATTATTTTATATTTAGTTCTCTGGCCCGAGACAGTACAAGCTAACCATATTTCCCCAAAGTAAATATAGTAGTTCTCTTATTCTCAGACTTGGAGGTGTTTTTGTGATTTTTTCTTTTTCTCTTTCAAAATATACAAGTCATCTTCCAGAGCAAAGCGTACTTGTCAACGCACATGTCAGCCAACTTTAAAAAGAATTGTCTGAGAAAAAAATAAAAAGTAAATTATTTAAGTGGAGTTGTAGGGGAAGCTTGAAAGAATTCTGTTTCGAAGGTTTCTTTGCTTCTCTTTGCCAATGGAAGGCAGGTCTGGATCCCTTGCTAGTCAGCTGCTGTCATAACTCGGGCTGACAGTTCACATTGAAAATTCTGTTTTCCTCTTTCCCAGGAAAGCAGTCAAAGTTAAGCCAACAAACTGTTCTTGGCAAGTGCCTTACTGCTGTTTCCTCTCCTTTAAATTAGCCATTTGGGTTCTTTGTGGCATCTGTAAATGGGCTTCCAGGGCTGGGGACAACAGATTTGAGAGGATACTAAACACAGAAGAAAACAAGGGAGAGTCTCTCTAATGGAACATGTGGTTGTGTGACATCATAATTTTAGACAAAAGAAGAAAACTCTTGTTGTGTGTAAGAAGCAAAGAGAAACGACCTGTGTGAAATTACTCACGAAAAGCTTTTTGAGCTACAGTTGAATTTTGTAGTGAGCTTTGGTTGTCAAATATATTACAGCTAATGAGATTCCATCACAGAGGATGAGAGAATTGGGGAAACCTCTCCATATCATTTAGCTCTTGTGCAGAGACTGATAACAAGATGGTTGGTTGTCTTTATTTTATTTTCCAAAGCTGTCCCACCAATATGAAGTTTGAAATTCTGTAATAAACTTTGCCAAAATAGTTATGGAAAGTTACCTGATGAACCACTCAAGGGAATAATATATCCAGGATTTACTTTAAGAAAACCTAATAGTAAACTCAACCCCTAGAAATACAAGAGAACAAGTGTGGACAACTGATATTATTCACAATGGATTTAAAGAAGGATTGTTTTATTAAAGGGTACACATTTCTTTATTCCTCTATTTTTATTAGCATATATAAACTGTAAAAAAACATAATGGATTTCACTTTGACTAATCATATATAGATCATATATATGATAAATATATATATAAGTATATATATAGGCTAACTTACTTTGATCCTATTAGCTTTCTTCATCCCCCTCTCTGTCCCCTCTCCCACCTTCCATTGGTCCCTTTCCTCTTCCCAAAAGTTCTCACACTACTTTCATGTCTTTTTCAATAAAACTTTTAGTAAGGTTTCCTGAATACTAAATACAACAATTTTGTTTTTTGACAGTTCCCTCTAACTTTAGAGAATCTTTTATGTAACACATTATAGCAATTTTATCAAAATATTAAATCACTAACAATTACATCATAACCATGAACATGCCTAGTCCTACCTATATTATATATGAAATAAAAATGGACATGTAAATATGGTGAATATAGGAAATACCTATACAAAGATTTTTGTCTTTCTTTACCACACACATTTTTATGTGTTCATCACGGCTATGGGAACAGTGCTGTTCCACTAACTAACTTATCTGTAGATAGTACAGTATTTGCAAGGCCAGTTCATTAAGGTTAATTTGTTCAAAAATATTAGAATCATTAATTTCTGGCTTGTAGCTAATGGCTGTTCTCAGCCAGCATCTTGCTTCATCATTAGTGTCACTGAGATTATAACTCACACCCAACTGTTTTTACACTATCTAATAGAATCAATTGATGCAATGGTTGACAAGATGTTGTTTTGCATTTTGTCATCACACTAATGTACATGGCTTAAAGGCATTGGCATCCATAATATGGGGCAGTTTTGTAGGAGACTGGAATAGGCTGAAGCTGCAAGGGCCATTTTCATAAAATATTAATGAAATTGAAAAATACACTGGGGTTGAAGGCTTGTCTGCTAAATGCAAGGTAAAATCTATTCTGTTCTGCTTTCTGATGACTGTAATTAGCAACCCTAATTAAAAATTCAAACCTTGTGTATATTTGAAAGCATGAATCTTAGCTCGCATCGTGTTTATTTCCTTTACAAAGTATTTTATTTTACAACACTAATTGAACAGGATCCTTCCTAGTCCGACAGCCGCAGCTGGCTGGAGCCAGTTTATGTATCCAGTCTCTCAAGACTACTTCCTTTTGTAAGCAATAAAACATCTTTAAAAAACATGTATGTGCTCTCTGTGAGCCATTAACTCTGTGCCATCCAGCACAGGCTGGCCTTCTCCACACACATTGTTTTGTTTTTTTTTTCCCCCTTTCACTTAAATGTGACCTCTTTGAAGACGCTGCTTTTCTCTGATCTTCAATATTTAATGTGGATTTACTTACATTAAATGACCACCTTACTAAAGGAGTGGAGGCCCACTTCTGACATTATTTATGAACCACATACCCTGTGCAAAAATATGGAAGGAATTGCATGGGAATACCTATTAGTTCTGGTAGAAAAATCTACTGTTTAACATTGTTCTCTAAACTTAGCTTCACATTTGAAGTCAGAATGTTGCCGTCTCACGAGGGAACCAGTGACAGTGACTGAGGTCCTAAGTGAGAGAGTCATGCTACTTAGAGAGAAAAAACACCAGATGGAAGCAGAGGCAGAGCTGGACACAAGTCAAAACCAGAATCTGCCCCACCCTGACCCCACAACAAGAACCGTCGGAAATAGAAAACATTCTTTAATAGTGATGAAAATACATTTTCTTTAATGTAGTGCCAGTTGTTGACAAAATAAAATGGCGAGGGGAAGGCAGGCCATCAGAATGTGGCTCAGGATAATTGAGGAAAAAATAACACCTGCCTTTTGCTTACTTCATCTGAGCCTGCCAACTTGGAGTCACATTTTCCTCAACTATGAAATGGGTGTACATATAATTACCTGACTCAAGTGTTTTATCTAGTGAAGGTGTTCCGAGTAGGCACCTTGAGAACTCTAAAGTTCTGTGAAAAGTCCAGAACTTCATTCAAAGAACAATCCTTCCCTTCCAGTGATTCAAACCAGGAGCAGAAAATTAATGCAAATTGGTTATCAATACTGCTGGAATTACCCTTAAAATTTGTACAGCCCAATGTTACATAGACATTCATTAAATTGGGTCTGGAGTGCAAAGGACAAAGAAGTCTATTCCTTTTATCTCCTAATGAAGTTTTGTTCTAATTTCCTTGGAAACACCATTCCTGATATGGTATTGAACCCACATAAGTGAAAAAGTTGACTACCTGTACTGAAATATCACAATTGTTTAGACACCAACTCATTGCTTTGAATGAGGAAATGAATGAATAAGCAATTCCATTTGAGGGTGAATGGTTAAACAGGACTTCTAAAATACTGCATTTTTCAGTATTAGGAAATAAGTAGTTTATTTTGTTGAATTATAAACTATTTAGATCATAGAATCGTATAGTCTTTGCCCTCGGCTTAGGATCTATATTCCTTATACATGGAGCTTCTTCACTATAGGAAATGAAAGTTTTCCTGGAACAAGGAGTATTGAACATGAGGCCATTAAGAGGATATGAGGTCTGCTAATATTTGGGCTATTGAATTCTTCAACTGACAAATGTTACACCTGCCTTCTTCACTCCAAATATACATTTACTTTGTCTATTGAATGGAGACCTGCCTTTTCTCTGAAAGTGAAAGGTAGAATCAAAAACTTCGGGTCAAGGAGGGAGTAAGATAACATGATTTTGTGAGTGTCTAAGGTATGTGGAGGGGAGGTGGCTTGAGAAAAGTGGGTGGTGATGGAAGGAGGCCACCTAGAGTTCTAGGCTTAGTCAAAGTCGCTTGCTCCAGCTGTGGTGACACGGACTGCTGTCATGAAAAATAGCAAATCTCAACAGCATATTGTCACATGTGCTTATGCAACTTCTCCTGTGAGAGAGCAAGAATGTGAGCAGTTTCCTCCCTGCTCAATAAAATGAGGCAGGAGCAGAAGACCTTATGTAAACCACAAAGCCTGGGGAGATACCCACTACTCCTGTGTCCCAGCAGGCATGCAATGTCACCAGTCCAGGTGACAGGAAACAGAGTTCACTTCCTGCATTCCCATCTCTTCCTCCAAATCACCAAGGGTTCTGCTCATAAAAACCTTCTGTTCAGTTCCGGCCTCCAGCAGAGCTGCCCTCTGCTGCACAGCAATGCTCTGCTCTCTCACGTTCTCTTCCAAGGAGCATCCTTACCCAGCTCTCAGTGGCCTGAAGCCCTCCTGCAGAGCTACTCTTAGTGGCTGGCTGGCTGCCACTCACTTTACTGATCCTGTCTCTGAGCAGTATGTCTAGTTACAGACAGCTGGGATACAGTGACAGCTGGCTTGCTTCTCAGAGAATAGAGGGCTCAGGTTCCAGAACTTCAGGAGATGGGTCCCTCCTCTTCCTCCTGGCTAACAGACTACATGATTTTTTCTTCAGAACAGGAAGCTGGAAGAATGGAGTTAAGGTGTATAGGTAGAGTTAAGCAAAACTCTAGAAAACCATCACAGAAGAAGGTTGATGTGTCTTTTGTATTTATGAGAGGCAAGGTGGGCATCTAGAATCAAACTCATACTCAAGATTTGGATGTTGACAGGTCAATTCCAATTCCTGATACAAGTTCAAACACTATCAGCATTGCCTTTGGAATCTTCACACTTTCCTCTCCCACTTAACAGAGTAACCTCTGCCTTGTCTGTCCAAGGTCCAATTACTTCATGCTTCCCTTGGATCAGAATCTAATTACTTTTTATAAATAGATGAGAATCTAATTATATCAAGAGGTACCGAAGAGAGCTCAACTTTTTATTCATTTCCCCAAACTGTCTGTTGTCCAAAAATTACTCTCTCTCTCTCTCTCTCTCTCTCTCTCTCTCTCTCTCTCTCTCTCTCCTCTTTTTCCTTCTAACAAAAAGTCACTGTCCAGTGGGTTTTCCTCAAATAGAGCTAAAAAAGAAGCCAATGAGTTTGATCAACTCCCAGAACATGAGCAATCTCATCTGACTGCTAATTTCTACAAATGAAGAATGATCATATGCATTACTCTGAGTCAGCACTCCTTTGCCAGCCTTAAGAATTAATCTCACTAACCATGGGCTTTGAATCTAAATGGAATCAGAAAGTGGCTGTTGGGAGAGATGTTTCTCAAGGCCTTAATGTATTTAGTTCAGATCTTGTCTCCTTTGGTGATTTATCCATGTTGCATGAGGGTGAGTTTCTGGAGAAAGGTTTCCTGCTCATAGATAAATACTGACAGAAATAGAGTTCCTAACTGGATGACAAGGGACAGAACAATGATCTTGCTGGCTTTGGATTGGTTTATATAAATTATAAAGGTATTCTTTGTTGTTGATTATATGTTAATGTTTATTTTAAAGCCATTCAAGGAAGCATGAACATTTTATCTTTTACGTTACTTGGGGCCTAGAGAAATGGCTCAATGATTGAGAACACTTACTGTCTTTCCAAAGTATCCAAGTTCTCACTGGGCAGTTCACAATTGCTTGTACTTCCAGCTCCAGGAGATTGAAAAACCTCTTCTAGCTCCCTTGCATATGTATACTCACATGAACATATCCATACATGGGCAAATAAGCACACCATTGAAAATTAAACAATGAATCATAAATAAACATTCATAGTGCATATTAAAAACTAAAGTAGGGATGGGACAGGTGTCGCAAGAAGAAATGGATCCTTCAGTACCCAACTGTCTCTGTGAAGTCCTAGAAAGGGCTTTTTGAATAGTAGAAAGGTTAAAAACTGATTCTCATGCTAGAAAACTCCTGTGATCCAGTGTAGGCAGGTAGAAACAGGAGGATTGATGCAAATGGAGTCTGGTCTACATAGTGAGTTCTAGGCAGAGCTAAGACTACACAGTGAGATCTTGTCTTGAATAATAAAATAAGAAGTGGGGGCATTCTCCCTACATTTCTGCTCATCTTCCTTTCTTAAATGTGTCTGTTGGACTTACTCTGTGAGTCAAGAAACGTGTGTGTGTGTGTGTGCTGTGGGCTGTTCTGTATGGCAAATGTGTTGCTAATAAAACACTAATTGGCCAGTGGCTAGGCAGGAAGTAGGCGGGACTAACAGAGAGAATTAAAAGAGCAGGAAGGCAGAAGGAGACTGCCTGCCAGCCAGCAACCGCCAGGACAAGCAGCATGTAAAGATGCCGGTAAGCCACGAGCCATGTGGCAAGGTATAGATTTATAGAAATGGATTAATTTAAGATATAAGGACAGTTAGCAAGAAGCCTGCCACGGCCATACAGTTTATAAGTAATAGAAGTCTCTGTGTTTCCTTGGTTGGGTCTGAGCGGCTGTGGGACTGGCAGGTGAAAGAGATTTATCCTGACTGTGGGCCAGGCAGAATTCTCTAGCTACGTGTGTGTGTGTGTGTGTGTGTGTGTGTGTGCATGTGCTCTTGCATGTGCATCTGTGTGTCTGTAGGTATTAATTCAGCAACTCACCTTCACACCCATGGTGGAAGAACTAGTCAGGGGCATGTAAGACTTGAGATGGGAGGTGCACAGGAACTACAATGTACGAGCTTGTTATTGCTGTATTATTCATTCTGTAAGATATTTCTATTAAGATGCCTGAAGTACCTTTCTACATGCTAAATAAATGAACAACCCTCAGAGCCTCACTGTGAGGCAGTGAGATTTGCAAAGATGATAGGGTGAGAAAGGGAAAACTGAATCCCAAATGTGCAAAGCAGCAATGCATTCATTGCATAGGTCAAGATGGAAATTTCTGACTCCAAAGGTACAGAGTGTGGGGAATGTCAACCAGTCAGTCTACTACCTTGAATTATGCCTCTTCTTCCTCTCTGCCCCTTCCCCCACATAGTCATATCTAAAGCATTTTCACTTATCAGTTAGGTCCCTGCCATGGAATGCTAACACAAACATATCTGCTTTCTGAAACCTTACCATTGGCCTACTGTGATTAAATCTTATACCCCAGAGCAACTTGATAAAATTGGTTGGCACTGTGACAAAACTGAACTCATACACTGCTGAAGTTAGATTATCCCCGAGCTTCAGTTGTGCAGTTCAGGTTGATTTTTTTTAATCTCTGAAGGACAGTGACACACACCTAGTTTCTGTTAAGCCAGAATATCTATAACTTTGAGCAACGTGGTGTGAAAGCCTTGACATGCAAAGTGGTGAAATGTGACTCTCAGTGTAGTCATCTGTGTTTGGTAATCTTGTGGCTTCAGTTCCCACTATCAACATCCTGCTCTGGTGTTTCTAAAACCACCTTCTCGTAGACAGAGTTTAGATTATCTACAGTGATCAACACTACCAAGAAAATGCTTTGAACATTAGGTTTCATGGGTATTTGCATTCTAATAGATCTATATTTTTGGAATTTTCTTGCCTCATCTTATCCATTTTCTGCATCCTACTGCCCACCCTACCCCAATCCCTACAGTTATAAGTGGGAAATGGTCTGTCTCTAGTCTGTAGTTGTTTCATCATAAAAGGGATCACAGGTTTCCTTGTTTCTCAGAGAGGATAAAACTTTGCACCACATCGATGGCACTGGGCATTATTTTCTTCAACATTGACTATTAATTTGGTTTAATTTGCTGAATTCTTGTGGCAACTTTACTTGATCATAGTTCTCCCTTCGGTTGTATTGCTCTCTTGCTCAAGAAAATTATAAGGTGATCCTATAAACCCAGAAAATATTCTGATCTTTTGGTTAGACTTACCAGTTTCAACTGCAGTACACTTCTTCTAGTTCATTGAATTCTAGTGCTTTGCTTGGGATTTCTGTGTTATTTCTTCTGCCTGGAAGGACCCTCCCTCTGCTTTTTTGCCAAAACAAGGCCCCACCCCTGAGAAGATTTTTGAAGGTAACGGCTCATGAAGCAAGGACAATCAATTTTCTTCAGAGGTACCGTTCCTCATAGGTTTGCCCACAGTACAGTGGATGGTGTTGCACCCATGCTTTATATGGGTGATGTGTAGCAACTTCCTCTGAGATAAAAATAATCCATCTTGGAGGGAAGCTCATAATTATGACATAGAATATTCTAAATGGAGATGAAACATTTCATCCCACAGAGAAGCCCCTTAAATTCAGGAAGAAAACAGCTCAAAGGCCTCAGGAAGTCCTTGAAACTGACCATAAACACGGGAGCCCTCCCTCCCAAAGTAGTAAGGACTGCTGAAAGACACTCTCAGACCAGTGGAGCCAACTGAAAGAGATAGAAACAAGCTGAGCTGCCTAGACGATATTCAGATAAGACCAGCTACCTGAAAGAAACAGAGATCAGCCAAGCTGCCTGAAGAGCTCAGACTGGCAGCTGGAAATGACACCCAAAGCTATTGAGCTTCTTTGTGTAGTGTGCCCTGGGTTCCCTGCTTTTGTGAGCTCACCCATGCTGGAGTGGGCTTTTGGTGTTGCAGCTGCTTTAGGTATTTCTTCTCCTACAAGTAAGCCTTCATCCATATTCTTGTAAGAAACTCCAATAAAACCCATTAATTCACCAAGTTGGACTTTGGTGGCATCCATACTTTGGCCCATCATTGGTTCCTTATCTGAAGTGATGGATAACACCTCCCCAGAAATATTTTCGTGTAGCAATGGGAATTACTGATTTTACTTGGTGGTTTATCACAAAAATAAGAACAATAAGTAACAATAAAATTGGGAGAAAGATGTCTGGGAAGATGTGGAAGGTGGAGTAGGGTAGAGAACATCATATCATTATATTTACATATGAAGTTGCCAAAGAATATGCATATGCATACACATATACATATGCACGAATCCATGTACCTATAACTCCAACATTGGGGGATTAAGGCAAGCAGATCTCAAGAGTTCTCTTTGTAGACAGACTTCCCCAAGCAGCAAGCTTCTGCTTTAGTGAGAGACCCTGTCTCATGACAATGAAGAAATAAGGTGGATAGTAAGAGAGGAAGACACCTGGCATTCTGCTCTGGTGTCCATATTCACTCACATGGGTACTTTTCACAGATACACAAGAATCATATAGAGAAAGATGATGGAAAAGATTAGAACAGATCCCCCATGAGGTAATACTTGTGATACTCTAGATATTTTACAGTCTTTGGCCTTCCAGCTGAGGCAATGGATTTGTTCCCTTCCCAGTGAAAACTAAGTAACTGTTTGGTGTCTAGGTATATTAATTAATACTTGCTATTAAAGACCAATTCCTTAATTTAATTAATAAAATGTTTTAAATTTATTTTTACTTACCTTATTAAAGAAATAATAAATCAATATTGTACTACCTTTATGAATAATTCTATAGTATTAAAATAATTTTTTTTTTACCTTGAAATACATATATCCTTAACTAGGTGTTGGGGAACTGCATGTATCTGAAACCTCTTTTTTTTTTTTTTTTAACTTGGCCAGGAGGCGTATGCCACAAAGTAAATGTGGAGGTCAGAGAAAAACTTGTAGGCATCAGTTTATTCCTCCTGTCACGTGGGTTCCAGAGACCAAACACGGGTCATCAATCTTAGTTGCAGGCTCATATAGCCACTAAGCCATTTGGTGACCCAAATCATAAATTTGGATATCTTCCTCTAAATGAGGTTTCACTAGTATCTGTTGAAATTTATCACCATTTACTTCATCAAATATAAGTAGAAATGTGCCACTTCAGGGAAAATTCCATCTTTGAACCAAATAAGTTTCTCTGTGAATCTTATTTTGAAGTGTTGTCAGATCCATTATTTGTAGACATTTTAAACATGGATATAATTTACCAATATCTAAGTAAATAATGTAGAATAGGTGTTTTAGATTCAGAGATTTTTATGTCAGTCAATTACAAATTAGAGAGGGTATGCTGCCAGATAATAGAAAAATAGTGAATTTGGAAGGGTATCATTAATGCAACACTAGCAAGATACATTCACAGTTATCTAGTCTGAGTACACTTTTCACTTCAATTGCTGTTCTCTCTTGAATTGGCCAAGATTTGACTTTGCAGTAGCTCTTGGACCCTGTGATGCACTGTGATATCTGTCCTTCCCACTCTTCACTAGAGTGCATTCCCCAACACTGAACACAAAGTGTCACCATAACTACATGCCAATAGCCTAAAACCTGAGAGAACTTTGCCAAACTTGGAATTCCTTTGCTTGCAAGTGAGCACTTGATCTAAAACTTTTATGATTAATTATCTTTTATTTAATTTGGATGATATTTGAATGTTAATTATTCGAAATCTTGGGCCTTCATGTACTGTGAGGTGGCACTTTACTCATTTTGACTATTACATTCTGGCTATTACAAATAATGCAGCTCCAACACATGTAGCAGGAATCTTAAAAGTTCTTATTAATAAAATGAAACCTGTGCCAGGTATTGGGGTGTACTGGAAGATCAGAGAACCAGAACAAGCCACAGCTACTTCACTTTACCGGATCCTCAGCTGGTCTTGTTTCCTCAGACTGAAGGCCTCTGAGTCCTCATCCAGAATGGGTCTCAGCTGAACTGTGTTGCTAGAAACCTGAACGCTTAACCAGCCAAATGCTTAACCAGGCCAAATGCTTAACCAGCCAAATGCTTCTAGTTTCTGGTCCTCACGCCTTATATACCTTTCTGTTTTCTACCATCACTCCCTGGGATTAAAGGCTCGCTTTCTGGGATTAAAGGCGTGTGTCACCGTGCCTGGCTGTTTTCAATGTGGCCTTGAACCCACAGAGATCCCAGATGGATTTCTGCCTCTGGAATGCTAGGATTAAAGGTGTGAGTGCCACCATTTTCTAGCCTCTGTATCTAGTGGCTGTCTGTTCTCTGACCCCAAATAAATTTATTAGGGTGCACAATATTTTGGGGAATACAATACCACCACAAACACATGTTTCAACAGCTTAAGAAAGACAGAAAACATAAGAATGTCTGGAACACTTTAGGTGTTATGTTCAATGGCATGAGGATAGGAATAGGTCTGTGGGAGTCAATAATGACTCCATTGTACACATGTCTAGACTGGAATGTTCCACATGCTTTGGCACTGCGATAGAAAAAAAAATGTTATGTTCAGAACACCAAAAGGACACAAATCCCTAAACACACACCAAGGGAGAACACCTGAGCTGGATGTTAGGTAGGTTCTCCAAACCTGCCATTTCCTTCTGAACAACTTTTCACTGCAGAAAATATACTCCAGGAAAACACACCTACTTTTAAATACATTTTTTTTTACTGAAACAAAAAGATTTAATGGTTTTCTTTTTTTAATTCATTTTTTATTAAGGAATTTTTTACTCTTTACATACCAGCCACAGATCCTCCTTTCCTCCCTCCTCCTGCCCCCCCAGCCTTCCTCACCAAAGCCACCCCCCATTACCTCCTCCAACAAGGCAAGGCCTTCCATGGGGAGTCAGCAGAGCCTGATACATTCAACAGAGGCAGGCCCAATCCCCTTCCCCTGCACCAAGGCTGTGCAAGGTGTCCCCCCATTAGCAGTGGGCTCCAAAAAGCCAGATCATGCACCAGGGACAGATCCCAATCCCACTGATGGGGGTGGGGGACGATCTCAAGCAGATCAACCTAGACAACTGTGTTGCTTATACAGAGGGCCTAGTCCAGGCCTGTGGAGGCTCCACAGCTGTTGGTCTAAAAATTCATGAGTTCCTACTAGTTTTGTTTGGTTGCCTCTGTAGGTTTACCCATTATGACCTTGATGCCCTTTGCTCATGGAATTCCTCTTCTCTCTCCTCGACTGGACTCCAAGAGCTCAGCCTGGTGCCTGACTGTGGATCTCTGCATCTGTTTCCATCAGTTACTGGATAAAGGCTCCACAATGACATTTAGGGTATTCACCAATGTGATTACTGGGGTAAGCCAGTTCAGGCACCCTCTGCACCATTGCCTGTAGTGTAAGCTGGGGTCATCCATGTGGATTCCTCGGAACTTCCCTAGCACCAGGTTTCTCCCTATCCCCACAATGTCTCCCTCTATCATGGTATCTCTTTCACTGCTCTCCCACTCTGTCTCTGTTACAGCTCAACCATCCTGTTTCCTTATATTCTCACTCCCATCCCCTATCCTCCATTGCCCCCCATATCTCCAGTCCACTCATGGAGATCTCATCTATTTCCCCCTCCCAGAGTGATCCATGAGTAACTCACAGGGTCTTCCTGGTTAGAGAGCCTCTCTGGATCTGTGGGTTGCAGTCTGGTTATCCTTTGCTTTACATCTAGTATTCATTTATGAGTGAGTACATACCATGTTTGTCCTTCTGAGTCTGGGTTACCTCACTCAAGATGATATTTTCTTCCCATCCATTTGCCTGCAAATTTCATGATGTCATTGTTTTTTACTGCTGAGTAATACTCTGTTGTTTATATGTACCACATTTTCTTCATCCATTCTTCAGTTGAGGGGAATCTAGGTTGTTTCCAGGTTCTGGCTATTATGAATAATGCAGCTATGAGTATAATTGACCATGTGTCCTTGTGGTATGAATGAGCATTCCTTGGGTATATGCCCAAGAGTGGTATAGCTGGGTCTTTAGGAAGATTGATTCCCAATTTTCTGAGAAACTGCCATACTGATTTCCATATTTTGGAAATAAATAAAGAAATAAAATTCTTTACATATTTGGAGATCAGCCATCTGTCAGATATGGGGTTGGTGAAGATCTTTCCCATTCTGTAGGCTGTCATTTTGTCTTATTGACCATGTCCTTTGCCTTACAGAAGCTTCTCATTTTCAGGAGGTCCCATTTATTAATTGTTTCTCTCAGTGTCTGTGCTACTGGTGTTATATTTAGGGGGTGGTCTCCTGTGCCAATGCGTTCAAGACTACTTCCTACTTTCTTTTCTATCAGTTTCAGTACAACTGGTTATATGTTGAGGTCTTTGATCCATTTGGACTTGAGTTTTGTGCATGGTAACAGATATGGATCTATTTGCAATCTTCTACATGTTGACATTCAGTTGTGTCAGCACCATTTGTTGAAGATTCTTTTTTCCATTGTACAGTTTGGGCCTCTTTGTCGAAAATCAAGTGTTCATAGGCATGTGGATTAATATCAGAGTCTTCAATTTGATTCCATTGGTACACATATCGGTTTTTAGCCAACACCAAGCTGTTTTTACTACTATAGCTCTATAGTAGAGCCTGAGGTCAGGGATGGTGATGCCTCTAGAGGTTGCTTTAGTGTACAGGATTGTTTTAGCTATCCTGTGTTTTTTGTTTTTCCATGTGAATTTGAGTATTGTTCTTTCTAGGTCTGTGAAGAATTGTGTTGGGATTTTGATGGGGATTGCATTGAATCTGTAGATTGCTTTTGGTAAGATTGCCATTTTTACTATGTTAACCCTACCTATCCATGAGCATGGGAGATCTTTCCATTTTCTGATATCTTCTTCAATTTCTTTCTTCAGAGACTAAAAGTTCTTGTCATACAGGTCTTTCACTTGCTTAGCTAGAGTTACCCCAAGATATTTTATATTATTTGTGGCTATTGTAATGGGTGATGTTTCTCTTATTTCTTTTTCTGCCCGTTTATTATATATAGGAGAGCTACTGATTTTTTTTTGGTTAATCTTGTATCCTGCCACATTACTGAAGGTGTTTATTAGTTGTAGGAGTTCCCTAGTAGAATTTTTGGGGTCACTTAGGTATACTATCATATCATCTGCAAATAGAGAAAGTTTGACTTCTTCTTTTCCAAGTTATATCCCCTTAATCTCCTTTTACTGTCTTATTGTTCTAGTTAGGACTTCAAGTACTATATTGAATAGATGTGGGGAGAGTGAACAGCCTTGTCTTGTTCCTGATTTTAGTGGAATCACTTTGAGTTTCTCTCCATTTAATTTGATGTTGGCTGTTGGCTTGCTGTATATTGCTTTGTTATGTTTAGGTATGTTCTTTATATTCCTGATCTCTCCAAGACCTTTGTCATGAAGGGGTGTTGGATTTTGTTGAAGGCTTTTTCAGCATCTAATGAGATCATCATATGGTTTTTTTTCTTTCAGTTTGTTTATATAGTGTATTACATTGACAGATTTTCATATATTGAACCATCCTTGCATCTCAGGGATGAAGCCTACTTGATCATGGTGGATAATTGTTTTGATGTGTTCTTGGATTTGGTTTGCCAGTATTTTATTGAGTATTTTTGCATCAATATTTATGAGGGAGATTGGTCTGTAATTCTCTTTCTTTGTTGCATCTTTGTGTGGTTTGGGTATCAGGGTAATTGTAACCTCATAAAAAGAGTTTGGTAATGTTGCTTCTATTTCTACTCTGTGGAACAATTTGAAGAGTATCGGTATTAGCTCTTCCTTGAAAGTCTGGTAGAATTCTGCACAGAAACTATCTGGTCTTGGAGCTTTTTTGGTTGGGAGAACTTTAATGACTGCTTCTATTTCCTGAGGAGTTAGAGGTCTATTTAAATTGTTTATCTGGTCTTGCTTTAATTTTGGTATGTGGTACCTATCCAGAAAAATTGTCCACTTCTTTTAGATCTTCCAATTTTGTGGTGTACAGGTATGATCTAATGATTCTCTGTATTTCCTTATTGTCTGTTGTTATATCTCCCTTTTCATTTCTGATTTTTTTTAATTTGGATGTTCTCTCTCTGTCTTTTGGCTAGTTTGGATAAGGGCTTGCCTATCTTGTTGATTTTTCTCAAAGAATCAATTCTTTGTTTCATTGATTCTTTGTATTGTTCTCTTTGTTTCTATTTTATTGATTTCAGCTCTCAATTTGATTATTTCCTAGTGTCTATTCCTTCTGGGTGACTTTGTTTCTTTTTCTTCTAGAGCTTCTAGGTGTGCTGTTAAGTCACTAATGTGAGATTTCTCCGACTTCTTTATGTGTATATTTAGTGCTATGAATTTTCCTCTTAGGACTGCTTTAATTGAGCATGTATCCCAGAAGTTGGGGTATGTAGTACATTCATTTTCCTTGAATTCTAGGAAGTCTTTAATTTCTTTCTTTGTTTCTTCTTTGACCCATTGGTGATTCAGTTGAGCATTATTCAGTTTCCATGAAACTGTAGGCTTTTTGTAATTTTTGTTGTTGTTGAATTCTAAATCTAAGTCATGGTGGTCTGACATGATACAGGAGGCTATTCCAATTTTTTTTTTATTCAGAAATTTTTTTTATTCATTTTACTTACCAATCACAGATCTCCCTCTTCCTTTCTCCTGCCCCTCCAGCCTCTCCACCCCCCAGCTCACCCCCTTTCTCTCCTTTAAGAAGGTAAGGCCTCCCATGGGGAGACAGGAGAGCCTGGTACATTTAGAAGAGGCAGGTCCAAGCCCTTCCCCCGCCTCAAGGCTGTGAGAGGTGTCCCACCATAGGTAGTGGGCTCCAAAAAGCCTGCAAATACCACAAGGACACATGCTCAACTATTTTCATAGCAGCATTGTTCTTAATAGCCAGAGCCTGGAAACAACCTAGATGCCCCTCAACCAAAGAATGGATTAAGAAAATGTGGTACATATATACTGTAGCACGAATCTTAAAAGTTCTTACTTATAAAAACAAACCTGGTGCCAGTTATTGGGATGAATGCTGGAAGATCAGAGAAGCAGAACAAGCCACAGCTACCTCAGCTTGCCAATTCTTCGGCTGATCGTGTTTCCTCAGACTGGAAGCCTCTGAGTCCTCATGCAGAATGAATCTCAGCTGAACTGCTGCTCAAAAGCCCAAAAGCTTAACTAGGCCAAAAGCTTCTAGTTTCTGGTCTTCACGCCTTATATATCTTTCTGCTTTCTGCCATCACTTCCTGGGATTAAAGGCGTGAGTCACCATGCCTGGCTATTTCCAGTGTGGCTTTGAACTCACAGAGATCCAGATGGATCTCTGCCTTAGGAATGCTAGGATTAAAGGTGTGTGCGCCACCATTTTCTGGCCTCTATGTCTATCTAGTGGCTGTTCTGTTCTCTAACCCCTGATAAGTTTATTAGGATGCACAATATTTTGTGGAACACAATATCACCACAATATACAATGGAGTACTGCTCAGCAGTAAAAAAAAAAAAAAAAAAAAAAAAAACAATGACATCATGAAATTTGCCAGCAAATAGATGGAAGTAGAAATATCATCCTGAGTGAGGTAACCCACATACTTGTGACCAAGTATGTGGTTGATTTTAGAGAAGGTTCCATGGGGTGCTGAGAAGAAGGTGTATTCTCTTGTGTTAGGGTGGAGTGCTCTGTAGATATCTATTAAGTTCATTTGAGTCATAACATCTGTTAGATCCCTTATATCTCTGTTAAATTTCTGTTTGGCTGATCTGTCCATTGGTGAGAGTGGAGTGTTGAAGTCTCCCACTACTAGTGTGTGGGGTTGGATGTGTGATTTAAGCTTTAGTAATGTTTCTTTTACAAATGTAGATGCCCTTGTGTTCAGGGCATAAATGTTCAGAATTGAGACTTTATCATGGTAGATTTTTCCTGTGATGAATATGTAATGTCCTTCTCAGTCTCTTTTGATTGATTTTAGTTTGAAGTCTATTTTGTTAGATATTAGGATAGCTACAACAGCTTGCTTCTTAAGTCCATTTGATTGGAAGGTCTTTTCCCAGCCTTTTACTCTGAGGTAGTCTTTGAAGTTGAGATGTTTCTCTCTCTCTCTCTCTCTCTCTCTCTCTCTCTATATATATATATATATATATATATATATATATATATATAATTTTTATTATATTATAAAAATAAAAATAAAGTTAAAAATATATAATATAAATAAAAATATTAAAATAATATATAATTTTTAAATATATATATTTAAAAAAGGTTTTCTTTCCTTTAACATACCAACCCATTCCCCCTCCCTCCTCTTCCCCTGCTCCCCCCAACTACCCCCATCCCACCCCCATTCCCTCCACATAGAGAATAAAGCCTCCCTTGGGCAGTCAACACAGACTGTTATACTATGTTGGGGCTAGACCTAGCCCCTCCCTCCTGCATCAAGGCTGAGTAAGGCATTGCACCACAGGGAATGGGGCATATAAAGCCATTGTGTACCCAGGGAAAGTCCTGGTCCCATTGCCAGGGGACCCACAAGCACCATCAAGCCACACAACTTTCACCCACATTCAGAAGGCCTAGTTCAGTCCCATGCAGGCTCCCCAGCTGTCAGTCCAGAGTCCATGAGCTCCCACTAGCTTGGGTCAGCCATTTCTCTGTTTTTTTCCATCATGATTCTGACCCCCCTTGCTCTTATAATCCTTCCTCTCTCTCTTCAACTGAACTCTAGGATCTTGGCCAAGTTTTTGGCTGTGGGTGTCTGCATCTGCTTCCATCAGTCACTGGACTCTGAGATACCATCTTATGCCTGTCAGAATAGCTAAGGTAAAAAAAATACAGATGACAGCTTATGTTGGAGAGGATGTGGAGAAAGGGGAACGCTCCTCCACTGCTGGTGGGAATGCAAGCTTGTACAGCCACTCTGGAAATCAGTATGGTGGTATCTCAAGACCCAGCAACACCACTCCTGGGCATATACCCAAAAGATGCTCAACCACACCACAAGGACATTTGCTCAACCATGTTCATAGCAGCATTATTTGTACTAGCCAGAACCTGGAAACAACCTAGATGCCATTCAACAGAAGAATGGATAAAGAAAATATGATATATTTACACAACGGAGTATTAGGCAGTGGTAAAAAACAATGTCATCATGAAATTTCTAGGCAAATGGATGGAACTAGAAAAAAATCATCCTGAGTGCGGTAACCCAAACCCTGAAAGACAAAAACAGTATGTACTCACTCATAAGTGAATGTTAGAAGCAAAGCAAAGGATAACCAGGCTACAATCCACAACCCCAAAGAAGCTAGGTAAAGAGGAGGACACTAAGAGGGACACACATGGATCGCCCCAGGAAGGGGAAAGGGTTAAGATCTCCTGGGTAAACTGAGGAGGGGGGGAATAGAGGGGAGTGGATGGGAGGTGATGGGAAGTGGGAACATGGGGAAGAGACAGGGAGAAAGAGCAATGAAAGAGAAAAACTTGACACAGTGTACCATTAAGGGGATGGGGAGAAATCTGTAGCTAGGGAAAAACCTCAGAAACTCATAAGGTTGTCCCCAGCTAAGACTCATAGAAATGGTGGAGAGGGTGCTTGAACTAGCCTTCCCCTGCATTCAGATTGGTGTCTGCCCTAATTGTCATCATAGAAGTGTGTTTCTTGTATGCAGCAGAAGGATGGATCCTGTTTTCATATCCATTCTGTTAGCATGTGTCTTTTTATAGACAAATCGAGTCCTTTGATATTAAGGGATATTAACAACCAATGATTGTTAATGCCTGTTACCTTTTGGTGGTAGTGTGTATGTGTTTCCCTTCTTTGGGATTTGCTGCTGTGGGGTTGTCTATTGCCTGTGTTTTCATGGGCGCATCTGACTTCCTTAGTTTGGAGTTTTCCTTCTAGTGCTTCCTGTAGTGCTGTATTTGTGGATAGGTTTTGTTTAAATCTGGTTTTGTCTTGGAATGTCTTGTTCACTCCATCTATGCTGATTGAAAGTTTTGCTGGGTATAGTAGTCTGGGCTGGCATCTGCAGTCTCTTAGTGTCTGTATTATGTCTGTCCAGGACCTTCTGGCTTTCAGAGTCGCCACTGAGAAATCAGGTGTTATTCTGATAGGTCTGCCTTTATAAGTCACTTGGCATTTTTCCTTTTCTGCTCTTAATATTTTTTCTTTATTCTGTATGTTTAGTGATTTAATTAGTATGTGGTGAGGGGACTTTTGGGAGGGAGTCTAGTCTATTTGGTGTTCCATAAGCTTCTTGTATCTTCATAGGTATTTTCTTCTTTAAGTTAGGAAAGTTTTCTTCTATGATCTTGTTGAATATATTTTCTGTGCATTTGAGTTGGTATTCTTCTCCTTCTTCTATGCCTATCATTCTTAGGTTTGGCCTTTTCATGGTGTCCGAGATTTCTTGGATGTTTTCTGTTATAACTTTTTTGTCTTTAGTGTTTTCTTTGACTGATGAATCTATTTTCTCTATTGTATCCTCTATGCCAGAGATTCTCTCTTCCATCTCTTGTATTCTGTTGATTTTGCTTGCATCTCTAGTTCCTGTTTGTTTACTCAGATTTTCTATTTCTAGCATTCCCTCAGTTTGTGTCTTCTTCATTGTTTCTATTTCAATTTTCAATTTTTTTTCAAAGGAAAAAATTGAACTGTTTCCTTCACCTGTTTCCTTGGCTTTCTTTTAGGGATTTATTGAATTCTTTAAAAATTTCTCAGTTTCTTTAAGGGAATTTTTCATTTCCTCTTTAAAGGCCTCTATCATCTTCATAAAGTTATTTTTAAGGTCATTTTCTTCTGCTTCTTCTACGTTGTGATGTTCAGATCTTGCTGATGTAGGACCACTAGGTTCTGGTGGTGCCATATTGTTCTTTATGTTCTTGTATGTATTCTGCACTGACATCTACTCATCTCTTCCTCCAATAGGTGCAAGAGGTGCCTGTGTCTGAGCGAACTGCTCTTGGTCCAATCTGTGCTTGCTGTGTCTGTGTCTCAGAGGCCCACTCTGGGTCTAATTGTAGCTCTTGATCTAATTACAGCTGCTCTTGGTCCAATCCGACCTGACAGATTCTGTGTCTCAGAAAGCCACTGGTGTCACAGGGGGTGTGAGGATTTGGGGTAGGGTGTGGGTCTTGTAGATTGCAGGGTTCAATGGGGGTTTTGGTTGGGGAGCTTGTCCACAGGATTTTTCCCTGCTGGCCAGCAACTGAGTCAGTGATGGGTGGGGATTCCTGGACATGAGTTGTGCCCCAGAGCCTAGGTTCTAGAGGCAGGACTCTCTGAGTGGGATAAGCTGTTTTCTTTTTTCAATACATCAAGATTAATTTTTCCTCATTTCTGGATGCATCCATTTCTTTCAGCATCTATTACAGGTATTCAGCTTGTTGCATACCCCAAATGTTTTAATAATGAATCGGTATTTGTCACTTTCAAATCATAAATGCTAATTAAACATTCTGTATTTTTTACAGAAAAGTCTGAAGATGAGGTTCAGGATTCATAGTTTAAGATATTTTATCAAAAGAGCTGTGTTGGAGCAATACTGCTACATGTACTCTCTTACATCACGTCCTTTATTTATCTCAAGTAATTTTCATTTAAAGCAGCCCCTGTTGATAACTTTCTCCTGTTTCATTACTGCCATTCTCTAAAATTATTCTTTCCCATGGTTACATCAACATGGTGCTTTATAGATTCTTATTGAGGTACTGGTTTGCAGCTATGACAATGTAGTAAATTAATCTTCATGTGCTAATCAGCATGTGCCTTTGTAGGAAAGATACTAATTAATAAATGTCTACTAAAATCCTCCCCATGTCTACTATAGTGTCCCTGAGAAATTTATTTAACCTTGCTTTATTTAATTTTCAAAATCTCAGCTAGTGCAGTAGATAGTGCAATAGTTACTTTAAAATAATGAGTTCATTTTAGAATAACTGTTAGTCATTACAACAGTAACCAAACTTACTATTATTATTTGTAATAAAATTGAAAGTATGCGGATAATTTTAGGAAAGCCTGTTGGGGAAGATTCTCTTGACTTGTGTGCATGGCTTAAAAGTCCGGATTGACTTTTGGATCAACATGTCTACTGGTTTTTACCTGTGTGAAATGTCAAGGAAATTATTGAGATGCAATGGCCATGGTCTTTGCTATGAATTGCCAATGGCAGAGTGTCATATTAGATGCTTGATTTTGAAGACTAGAATTCTGAGTGTTAGAAAGATGATATGTAACCTCATTTTATAAGCCTTTAACTATTTTAAGGTTCAAGATACATTGAGGCTTACAATTTAAAATAAAAAATTATGGTATTTGCTCTCTCTCTCTCTCTCTCTCTCTCTCTCTCTGTCTCTCTCTCTCTCTCTCTCTCTCTATATATATATATATATATATATGTTGATACATAATTTTTGTATAATTCATATGATATGATCCAGAAATATAGATATAATGGCAATTCCTGGACCAAATGGTCCAATGAGAGACATCACTAGAATGGCACAGAAAATATATTCATTGTAGTGAATTGTTCTGGCCATGGTTTCCATATTTTCCATCAGCAAGCACCTTGAAGCCATCTCCAAATCACCCTGTACCTCATCACTTTGCATTTGCTTCCCATCCTTCTGTGCCTTGTTCCCTCTTCCATAACTTTTGCAACCTCAGAATTCTACTTTCTTATAAAACAATGGCAATCTAGTCTTTCTCTTTCTTCTATTTGAGATACCAAAGCTAAGTTTTATTTGCATGAGTATACTGTAGGGGCAATGGAAAATACTGATCTACAAAGACTGCATAAAAATATGAAAGTTACTTCACACAAGCAATAAGATTTGTGATTTCCTAAACTCTCCAAAATCTCTTTAACACTACAAATTACAACTTTGACCAAGAGTGGAAAATATAAAAATGAAAATATAGTATAATTCTATTAGCATATCACTACAGATATACCACTGCTCCATCCTGGGCTACCTTACATCTAAAGTTCTTATTTAAAAGTATATTAATAATCCTCAACTCCATTGCCCTTCAGCACCCTATGGAGGTACTTATGATATTCATCTACCATCAAATTATGAAACTTAATTTCATACTAGTTCTGTTCAGACTATATTGCCTCTGCAATAGCATCATCCAAATTCTTCATGTCCATTCTTTTGGCTTTCCTGTCTCTTCAACATCCTCTCCCCTAACCCATCAAAAATACCAGCAGCCAATGACATTTCCAACCTTCTCTTTTAGTATCTCTTGTTTCCTTCAAATTTTTCTCAGAACATGTTGCTCTTCATATTAACCCAAATACTTCACAGGAGGTTTCAAGCTGCCTTCTTCCTTTTTCTTGTGAATTTGGTGCCTCCTTTCATGACATGTTCTTTTGCATATACTGAGTGTCTTAGTTACTGTTCTATTGCTAGAATGAAACACCATGACCAAGGAAATGTACAAAGGGAAGTATTTCATTAGGGGCTTGCTTACAGTGAAGAGGTTTTGTCCATGACCGTCCTGGTAGGGAGCAGTGCAGCAGGCAGGTATGGTGCTGGAACAGTTGCAGAAAGCTTACAGATGATCCATAAGTTGCAGGCAGAGAGAGTGAGACTGGGTACTGCATAAGCTGTTGAAGCTTGAAAGCCCAACTCCAGTGACACATCTCATCCAACAAGGCCACACCTACTCCAATAACGCTACCTCTTCTAATCCTTCCCAAACAGTCCCACTAAATGGAGACCGAGCATTAACTCATATGATCCTATGGGAGGGGGGCATTCTCATTCAAATCACCCCATTGAGTATGATAAATATCCAACTCACCACTATTTGTCATGAGGAATTTCTTCCACCTCAATCAACTACACATTCCTTCCTAAGTGATAAGATACAATAAGAAAAACCCATTGAGCAAGCTTTCCTATATAAGAACAAATGCTAGCAAAACATACACCTCCCCGCAAGAAACATGGTAAGAATTTTAAATACACAGACTGCATTTATTTCCCACAAGGCAAGTGTGCCTGACATCAAACCAGAATTCATAAATACAAATTTGGCCAAGAACAAAGAGGTCTTATTTCTAGAAGTAAGTGCAATGGCCAAAGTAACACTCCACTATGGGCTTTCTCAAGTGTGTTTTGTGTTTCAATTTCAGATAGCCATATCATTTATTATGCAAGCCAGGATATTTTTGAGAATAAATAGGGCTTGAGATGAGAGTAATAAGTTAGAGTTGTTTTATATGAACAGGGGTATTTAGTCACTCTGGTTTGAGTAGTCTGAGTAGCATCAAATCATATAATCGCTTTGTTGATTCTTCATAGTCTCCAGATACTCAGTCAAAGACTGCTAGTGTTAAGGACTCTAGATAAAAGAAAAATGAGGTCTTGTAGATCAGACCTGAATACAATACTTAAGAGTGGCAACTGTGTTGTATCCTGAATTTACTTGATAGGTGAGCTTAGTCAAATCACTTCCCCTGTCTGTCTCCATTCTTTTAGTTGTAAATGGGAATAAATATAGCAAACTCCACAGTGCCCTGAGAATTAAGATTGAAAGCTCTTGAAATAGTCCTTGCAGCATGAGAAGAGGGAAAGGGAATTTAAGGAAGGGGTTTGAGGAGGGCACTAGAATAGCTAAGATGTGAAAGTAGGGGCTATAAGGAGAGTGGGATTGGGGATGGGAATCAACAAAAATATAGTAAGTGTGAAATTTCTATAATGAAATATGTTGCTTTGTTTACTAATTTAAAAACAAATGAAAATTTTAAAGCAAGCAAATGTAGTCCCTCACATACAACATTGGCTGAGAGTTCAGCTGTAAGTGCAGAAGCCCTATCTCTACCTGGCTTGAGGAGGTGATAGAGTGAAGACCCTCTCCAATGGCTGTAAACACTAAGATTTCCATGAGACTGGCGTGATGATGCCCAGAGCAACTCTTCTATGACTTATACTTCTCCATTTCATGAAATAGCAAAAAGGAACTTCTGAATTTCCAGTAATGCTTAAGACTGAAAAGGGGTTGGCGAAGGAGTCCACATCCAGGAGAGACTTGCTTAATCATTTCTTTGATCTTTTGTCAGGGAAGAATATGGAAAAGATCTAGTATCCATTAGTGTTGTGTTTGCATGGGAGTCCTAGAAAATATTTTGAACAAAGAAAGAGCAACTGTAGGCCTGAGGTACAAAAACTTGGAGCCCAGGGGAGACACTAAGACAGAGAGGTTCACAAAGATACGCAACCCTACCCACTGACCCTGTTTTCCTCTAGTGAAAACCACCAGGCACCCCTTTGCTGTTGTGAATGCTTTGATTTCTCTCTTGCCGAGCCGTTAAGTGGGCACGGATGAGAATTTCTTCTGCTTTTGGCCCCTTCCTGGCCACAGTGAACTAGCAGCATTGACAAGCACACTATTCTCTCTGCTTCTTGCAGGCTGACCTGGAGAAGTCACCCCCAGCCTTCCAGGGGGCAAGCTGCTCCCAGAGCTGGCAGAGGGCCTGGGCTAGTGGGTAGTGGAAAAACAACTACAAAAGACACTTGAAAATCCCACACAAGACAGCAAGACTCCCAAAGTCTTTTGCCTATGGGAGGTCAGTGTTATTTTTATTATCATGTCTAACACCAACCCAAGAGAAACAGAATATAATCTTGTAGATAGCAAATACAAGATGAAAACATGAGCACTTCTAATAAAGAGTGGCAGGACCAGTAACCTGGAGGACATAGACTTCTAAGTTTTCTCCACAGCTCATGAGCCATTTGCTCTCTATCATGTTCAACTTACTAATTTTTAGGATTGGCTTTTGCCTTTTTGTATATGGGTGTAGAGGAATTTCTACTGCTTTTAAAGTAACTACTGCTTTCAAAAACAGAATATAATAATACTTAGGGTAATAATGGACTTTATCTGCTCTAGGCCAAGCTTGGAGTCCTAGTAGTTGGGGTGAGGTGAGGCATCACTATCTACTTCTTGGATTTGTTGAAGAAACTAAGGTAAAAATTGCAGTGGAATTATGTAGGATTGTTTTACCTTTAAGTTATATTGTATTTGAATTTGAAAATATTCAAAAATTTTGTCAACTTAGTGTCAATTAATGATCACACTCTTTTTGTGACACCATAGAGCAAGGGCAATGGTTGATGGACAGGAGTCCATGATTTAGATATGCCTCTCTATTTTCTAATAGAGGATAGAGGTCCACAGAGTCAGGTCATGCCCCGTCTCACATCCAGATGGAAATACAAAGCAAACGTTGCCCTATTTCCAGGCTCGTGTGCGCTATATGACACAAAGTTCCTTTTTTTTTTTTTTTTAAATAAAGAGCACTCTTACATTTGCAATGGTGTGCTACCTAAAAGGCAGAGGCAACATGATGGTTACCAGAGTTCGGGGAGAATAGGGCACACAGGTGACTGGGAAAACTTAATCAGTGGAAATTTTATTATCATTAAATAGATGATATAATGCTGGTATGCTGCACAGTAGAATGACTAGATAGTCTAAGGTAGTGAATATCTGAGGAAGCTAGAGAAAGTATTTTGAATGTTTCTACCATAGGAAAAGACAAATATCTGAGCAAATAGAAATGTTGAAACTTGTTTAAACATTACACAATGTGTGCATGTACTGAAACAGCCCATAGTGCCCCTTAATATGCATAAACTTTATCTTATGCGTCAGTCAAAATAAATTTAACTTCTTAAAATAATGAAAGAAAAATATTCAATGTTATGTGAAAAACACAAAAGTATGTTTACTCCCTTACTCATTGCAAGAAAACTAACAAAACAGTCTGTTGGAGAACACACATCCAAAGACAGTAATTGGATGGAGTAGATGAGCAGGCTACCTCTTCCCCCACCCCTCTCTGACCGCTACCCTTTCACTGCTCCAGTGTCTATGACTGATGTGTAAGGCTTCCTCCAGGCTCCTTACTCCTCCTCCCCTTCCCCGTCAATATTATCACCATTCTTTCCTGAGTCTGCTCCAATCTGAAGGAATTAATTTCTGCTATTTTTTAATTACTTCTAAATGAAGGCTAGGTTTTCAGTAAAATTATATTTTATAAATATAAAATTATGTTTTTATAAATATATAAAATTATATACTGTTGCTGTTTTGTTTTATAGATGACCCACTGATCATTCAAAATATGTATCTAGAAATTTCAGATGTGCTTGGCATCTTCTATGTCTGCCGAGTTTCGCATGCACTCCCAGGAGGTTCGTGTCAGAGGAGAGTGCATTTCTTCACTCTGAAATTCATTTGGGAACAGAGAGCTGCTGATTGCCAAAAGGAATAAACTTGAAAGTAAGAGATCTGAGATGAGAGCAAGGAGCTAGTCCTCAACTTTAGACTTACTTTCCCTCCTATGGTGCTACAGAAACTGAAAGTTGGGATGAGTGAGGAAATGTGCAGGGTTTACTACGATGAAGGACCTGACTTCTGAAACTATCAAGATTGAAAGTTGGAAATCCCCCATGCCATGGGAAATGATGAGCAAGAGTGCTCTAAGTGGAAATGATGTAGGCAACAGTGGTCATGAGCAAGTGGACAGATGGAAGAAGCAATGGCCAGGGTGGAAGGTAGGAGAAAAGGATGCAATGGGATCTTGCCGCATCCAGGGAGGAATTCCTTGTGGACACTTCTCAATAGTGTAAAAAGGAGGAAAAGGTCCTAAGATACAGTTCAATCAGTGTGGAAATCTTGATACAAAAATAACAACATATTACTGATAGGACACAAATCTTGAAGTAGCTTTCAAAGAGACATAATTATTATTATTAATTTATCATTTTGAATGTTTAGAAGTTGCCAATATCTGTTACGTCTGTTAAAGATTACTGGAATCATATTGTACACTAAGTAAAAGCAATTATCTGCTCATATTGTAATAAAATGCCAACAACTTTAAAAGGAAGTATACTCCAAAAGGAATAGCTCTAGCCTTGCACTGGATATCTGCTTCTCATAATAGATACCACAACGAAAATTTTCTTACCAAATTTATTATGGCTTTCAATAAACTGTCCCCTGTACACACAGTCTGTGCTGGAACACTTGTTTATGTGACTCAGAAAATGAAAATAACATTATTTAATTTTGAAAGATAATATGATATATTAGTGCATTTTTATGTTAAAATATGCTTATTCCAACATATATAAGATTACATAAGAAGATAAACCTGCCAACATTTGTTCTTTTATTCAAAGAGTTAGCTACAATACAATTTTGCTCACAATATTACAAGATTTTAGCATGAAAGTGGGAAAACGTAAGGCAGAATGATCATGAACTTGCCAATGAAACTTGTTCACAGGTACTGGTTTACTTGAAATATCCCCAAGCATTGAATGTGCCTATAATCCTGCATATTTGGCTACTTTTACATTTTACTGTTGGCAAATATGGCCTGATCCTCCTCAGTAGACAAAGTGGCCCAACAATAAGTGAGACAGGATTGTCCAGCCATGACAACAAACAACAGTTCATAATACACACCAGAAAGTTTCTTTGCTCATTAGATCCTCGCTTTCAATAACACATGGATCATGTCTGAATGCAAACGTTTCCCTAGACATTTGATAAGGTCTAAAGGACAAAACTATTTTTAAAAATCAGACTTGGAGACCATGTACGTGTTTAAAACTTTGATGTGTTTGGGGAGGGGCGTCTGTTGAAGGAAATTGTTGAGTCTTTGACTACTGTATTAATGTGTTTCAACGCCCTTAGTTATATTCTAATGACTTGAATGACTCAATAGCCTAAAATTCATTAAATTACACAAGAAATACACTATATAGGAGTCATAAGAACATCATTAAAATAAACAAGCACATAGAAGCTGTATGCAAAAATCACAGAATCTAGGTGGAATTTCTATAATGTGTTCAAGAAAGCCATCTTTATGTATCACGTAAACAATGCAACTTTTGTCTCTTGATTTATGGGAAAACAAGGGAAGAAAAACTTGGATGCTTATTGTCAATGCATAGCCTACAAGTCACCCGCTGTAAATTTACTTTGTAATAGTGTAATTAGCTGCCACATGGCCAGATTTGCTAAATGCTCTTCCTCCTGTTGGAAGCTTGACAATTGAATGCCACAGAATATCAATACCAATCTTTTACAGCCCCTTGCCAGAGGAGCCTCAGGATATGTTGAGCTGGCAAGGTAACTGCATTAGAGAATTGAGTTTGTTCTTTTTCAGAAGACAAATATACTATCTTTGAAGCCACTTACATGGGGAAAAAGCATCTTTAAATACTAGTGTACAACACCAAATAGAACTTGTTAATAATAGGAGTAACTTGGCATTGAAAAATATAAGGGACCTTTAGACTCAGAAAATAAATGGTATCTAAGAACAGCAAACCCTTTACAGATGCTGTGCTTAGGGAAATAAGTGTGTGGGAGTGTGCAGTTAACAGTCAAACAATACAGAGTGTGTCATAGGTAGTGATAGCAGTGAGATAAAGGCAGATGTGTTTGGAGTTTTCTTGCCTGAGTGTGGATGTGCCTAGAGTTTGGGAAAACACTGTGTTGTGAAGCTGAGGCAAGAGTTCAAGTGGAAAGATTGATTGCCACAAAAATAAGAAACAAACAGTAGCATCTTGTTTGAACAGTGCTAACAACTGAAGTTTACACTTTTTTGAGAAAAAAATGCTTATAATGAAAAATCTAATTTACTTGGTTATTTTTAATGAAACACTGAAACTTGACCATACATTAATATATAACATTTTTAATGGGCCAGAGAGATGGCTAAGTGGCTAAGAGCAATTGTTGCTCTTTCAGAGGGCCCAGGCTTGGTTGCCAGTACCCATATGGTAGCTCAGAACTGTCTGTAACTCCAGTTCCAAGTGATCGGACACCCTCTTCTGACCTTCGTGGCACCGAGCACACACATAGTGCAAACGCATAAATGCAGGCAAAACACTCATCCATGTACAATAAAGTAAATCAATCTAAAATGTTTTAAAGATTTTTCAACCTATCTACCATGACATTGTGTATTTACATATTAAAATAAGAAGCCCTATGTGTGTGTGTGTGTGTGTGTGTGTGAGAGAGAGAGAGAGAGGGGGGAGGGGGAGGGAGAAGGAGACGGGGAGAGGAAGAGTTTGAAACTAGGGACTCATGCATGCTAGGCAAGTGCTTTGCCCACAGGCAAGGCAATAAAAGTTGTGAATATTTAAGAAATCAGTAAGAAACCGCTTAAACAAAAAAAGAGGTATAGCTGCGCATAATTCCTGAATGAATTCTACTTTATGTCAAATTGAATAGATTCAGTCTATGTATGAAATGTATGAAAATTACACATTTATCTTTAGCCATGATGGCTGTGAGGTGAACCTTAAGCTATAGTGCCTATTGGTAGCTGTTTGAAAGCTGTGCATGTCTCACTCCCTGTCCGACTTCTCCTTCCTTCCTTCAGTTTTTCCAGAACTTGTGAGTTACCACTTTAAAGCCACACAAAGGGCAGCAGTCCCCAGGGATTCACTGCAGTAGCCCTGGGACAGTCCTAGAGCAATGGCATCCACAATTGACTGTCTCTCCCATTGAATGTGTGATGGCTACAGCTTGGCATAGAACTCTGACATTATGCTGTTGTAGAAGTGACAGACATGGTCTTTTGTGAACATATGTCTCCTGCTTATCTGAAGGTTTAGGTTTGGAGGAGATGTTTCTTTTTAATTTCCTATACTAGCATGCTGTGTGCGTGCGGCTGCACCTTTTTGTGTACTTGAAGACAAGAAGCCACTTAAAGTGTCTCATTCAATTTCTTCTGCACCTTATTCTTTGAGACATTTCTCGCTGTATCTGGAACTCATGGACTACATAGATTAGATGGCCATCAAGCCCCAGGAATCCTCTCCATCTTCCCAATTTTAGGCTTACAAGTGTCAGCCTCAATGCCTGGTCCTTTACTCGGGTCCTCATGTTATTTTAGTAAAAACTTTACTGACTAAGCTCTCCCTTCCCAAGCCCTTAAGAAATGATTTAAAAAACACAAGTAGGCAGTCTGTAGAGATGGCTCAGTAGTTAAGAACACTTACAGCCCTTGAAGAGGACCTTGTTCTGTAGAGATGGCTCAGTTGTTAAGAACACTTACAGCCCTTGCAGAGGACCATGTGTTCTGTTCTCAACATCTACATGACATTTCATAACCTCTTATAAATGCTGTTCCAGGGAATCCAGTACCCTCTTTTGGCCTCTGCTGGATCCTACATTCACATAATGCACATAAATTCATTCAGGCAAAACACATAAATATAAATTAAGTAAATAAATCTTTTAAATAGAATAGCTAGGTTATTTCTACTATGAATACATTTACATACAAGCTATATGGACATTTGAATAGTTAAAGCAAAGTATCTAATACGTATAATTTTTACATTCTGGGCCCTTAGCTGTGTTTTGTCATCTGCTTAGGATCTTGGAATTTTTAACATACAAATGAAAAAAAAATGAAAAAAGGAGAAAGCAGGTATACATATCAAGCTCACCATTTAACTTCCTTTCCATTAGATAGAGGAGAGTTGAGGAATACTGGGATGTATAACTTCCAGCTTGACAATGATGTCTCCAACAACAACTAGACACTTAAGAAGAATGAACATCTGATTAACTATTAGACCTTTCTATGAAACACCAAAAATGTAAACTTTATTCTTTATTATTTAAAATGAAATTGCAAATCCAGTTAATTCGCATTTAATAATCAAAGTACAATAAGATGGGGGCAAAAACTACCCCAAATAGAAACCTAGCCTTTGAACGACTTAGCATCTAAACCAGTCGCTCTCAACCTTTCTAATGCTGTGACCATTTTAATACAGTTCCTCAGGTTGTGGTGACCCCAATGATAAAATTATTTCCATTGTTACTTCATAACTGTTAACTTTTTCACTGATATGAGTCATAATATACATATCTGATAAGCAGGGTAACTGATATGTGATCCCTGAAAAAGGATCATTTGACCACCACCACCCCAAAGTGGTTGCTGCTCATGGCTTGAAAACCACTGATCTAAAGGAAGGTGTCATATGTAACAGGTGTGCTTTTCAAGGCAGCACAGAAGAATGGCAAGAGAAAATAAAATATCGCATAACTCACTTTGACTGGGTTCAATAACTGAATTCACTCCAAGCCTTCAAGATACCAAAAGCTAATTCCTGTCCAGTATCTTTCAATCACAAAATAATTTGCTTCTTCATCTACAGATTGGTCTACAGATAGTATGCAAAGCACAAATGCATAACCATTGTCCAATAAATCTCCACATTTTGTGAGTCAATATTAACTTAGGAGCATTTTAAATGATGCTAGATCTAAGCTAGTGAGATAATTTCCCTCATTCTTGCACTGACCAAAATTTATCAGATGGTTCTGAGACACTCAATGGCTTCATATGAGTAAGTTGGAAGTGAATTCTTTAAAAACCAAGAACATGGGCTTATCCAAATCTTTACTTCCAGGTACTATATATAGATTGCTCTTTTATGACGAGGAGGATTGAAATCACAACCTTGTTCACATTAGCTTTATATAGGTGTTTGTCGAAATGGATTGAGTAATGTCTATGAAGTCTTTGTTGAAGTGGTAGGATACAGCAAATGTGGGTACCATAGGGATGTGTTTGAGATTCTAGCTCCACAATCTTCTTTAATGTGCTGGAGGAAAATGCAGATCTCAAAGCATGCTCATGAAAATTTAAAACGATCCTGGCTTGGGAGGAGAACCAAACACCAGGGACATCAGAAATATAATCCAAACAGTTAGAACTGTCTACATAAAAAGAAACTTGGCCTTCAAAAATGTAAATGCTTACACGCAATAAATAAATAAATAAATAAATAAATAAATAAATAAATAAATAAATTAGTTTTTCCCAGGAAAGGGAATAAAAGAATTCTGAAGTCCAAGGGTGATAATAATTTACAAATTAGATGTGTGTTTAATTTGAAATAGCTGCAAACAGAGTTAGAGCTGTTTTGGCCTGTGGTTGGACAGCTTTGTATAATAAATTGGCTAGCAAATTAGGCAGTTTTCTTTGTGGGACGGTGAAGATTTTGTAAGTTTGAGTATCCTAATTTCAAAAGTGTGATTAGAAATAAGAGCTGAAATAAATTTGAAAAAGAAACCAGCATATGAACATGTATAAAAGTAATTAATATGGCCGAGCGGTGGTGGTGCATATCTTTAATCCCAGCACTTGGGAGGCAGAGGCAGGCAGATCTAAGTGAGTTTGAGGCCAGCCTGGTCTATAAAGTGAGTTCCAGGATAGTCAGAACTGTTATACAGAGAAACTCTGTCTCAAAAAACCAAAAAAATTAATAAAAGATTTCTATAGCATATATATTATTATATTATTAAAGTACTGGTGCATTGAATTAAGTATTTAAGATACTGCCCATATTGCCTGATTTTATTCTCAGAATCACCTTCCAGGTAAATATTGTCCTTGTTTATCAATGATGGGATATTAAAAGGGTTCACAGTATCTGCTTGCAAATCTAGCCTGCCAATCTCAAATTACCTGCTAAATTCCACATTTGAAGAAGATGAAATTAGAATTCATTGTTGCCTAAGAATGTCAGAAAATATCTTCTTCATCCAATCTTCACATGTACTACATGATAGGAGGCATATTGTAAAAGGGATTTATTGGTACAAGATTATACCCACTTGCCTTAGACATAGGACCTCCCCATGCTCTGGTCCACATTATTAAAATAATATTTAAGTGTATCCACCCCATTCTTCCTGCTTCTCATCTCAAATATAAACAGTCTCTCTTTTATCTTGCCATTGCTGACTTGTAGAGAATGGAGCATAAAACGCATGCTCCAACATCAATCCAGCATTCTTTATTCCTCTACCTGTTGGCTGTATGGTCCTGCGGAGATGGGTTCTTCTCCTTAAAGGTGCATTGTTCCTCAATAAAAGAAGTTAACATTGTCTGTAGCTAGAGTTTTCCTGCCTGGCCCACAGTCAGGATAAATCTCTTTCACCTGCCAGTCCCACAGCCGCTCAGACCCAACCAAGTAAACACAGAGACTTCTATTGCTTATAAACTGTATGGCCGTGGCAGGCTTCTTGCTAACTGTCCTTATATCTTAAGTTATCCATTTCCATAAATCTATACCTTGCCACATGGCTCGTGGCTTACCGGCATCTTTACATGTTGCTTGTCCTGGCAGTTGCTGGCAGGCTGGCAGGCAGGCAGTCTCCTTCTGCCTTCCTGCTCTTTTTATTCTCTCTGTTAGTCCCGCCTACACTTCCCGCCTAGCCACCGGCCAATCAGTGCTTTATTAGGAACACATTTGCCATACAGAACAGCCCACAGCAATTGTCTGTCTCATAGAGCTGCTTACAAGGGTGAAATGTGACATTGTTTGGGACATAGTGAGTGGCTGGGGAACCAGAATTAGTGACAGAGTAATGAGAATCTTACATAGACCCACTGACATCAGTGGTTCCACTTGGGAGAAATATTGCTCTTGTCTTGTGCAGTCTGGTAATGAGGCATCCAGTCCCCTCCTGTCAAATCTACATTATTATGTTGTCCAAGTTATTTTTCTAAACAAGAATCCACTGTCATAAAAGGCTTCCTTTGCTTAAAATTGGGCAATTACTGGCTCCCAAGAAAGAGAGATCAGTCTTCTCCAGGAAAGATCCTCTTGATAGGTTGTCCAGTTCCAAAAGGCCAGCCTAAAATACATATACATACAAGCAACATTAAATGGACTCAATAGGCTGTATTTATAAATACATGTGTTTATGTAAAAAAATCACAAAGAATAAATAATATTTAAATATGCATATACGTGTGTGTGTGTGTGTGTGTGTGTGTGTGTGTGTGTGTGTGTGTAAACTAAAGGAGAAGTCATGAATTTGAGATTGAGTTGGAGGAGGGTCACAGGAGTTGGAAGGAGAAAGGGAGGGAGGAAAATGAAATATAAAATGTATGAAACTCTGAAAGTTATAAATACAAAAATCCTAGAGTAGGTTGTTATTGCTCTAGGATGGACATAAAGCTCTTAATATAAAATTAAGGTCCCTGTCCTTCATACTGTAGCATCTTTAGACCTATCTTTACTCAACAATTCTCACCTGCCTTTCTTCAAAATACTGTACTCTCTCTTTCCTGGGTTTAGCAATAGGTCTCTTCTTCCCTTAATTTGCTCAAGTAACTCCCAGTTAGCAAGGAATCCTTCTAAGACCCTTTTTTCTGGCTGGGCTATATTTCTTTCCTTTGACATCTGTCCATTTTTCCATTATGACATTTATTACAGAATTCATCTTTGCATCTTTGCATAATGCGTGTCTTTCTGACCACCCTGTAAGATTCATGATAGGGTGGTGTGGAAAATGCTGTACATATATGAGATTCTAAAAAAATAAAACTAAAAGTAAAAATATGAGAATGATGATACTTATTATGATATTCTATAAACACCTGTTAATCTTGATATCTCCTTCCCTTCACTGAGAATCAATCCATTCCTCACCTGCAAGATTTTACTTCACAGATATCTCTCATATCACCTACTTTCAAAAATCTGTATAACAAAAAAAAAATCTGTATAGCTATCACCAGGTGGTTTGATTACAATCATTCTTCTCTTTATCTCCCACATAATAGTACTACTCTTCTTTCCTTATAGTTTCCCTCTTTACACATCCTAATATGTTTTCCCTGCTGCCCTTTGATGACATGCAACCGGAGAGTCTCCCATCCTTTTCTAATTCACCTCTTTAACGTCAGGTTTTTCTTGAAAGTTTTTCTGTTGTGTACTTTGTCTGTCATGTTATGTTCTCTATCCCTGTAACATTCTTTACTCTCACTTTGCCTTTGAACAACTATTCATTCTTTAAGTTCTTAGTTCAAGCTAGATTTCTCCTGTAACATGATTTCTAGCTCCAATGACTAGGGTAAATCTCTTCAACATACGCTCTTATAATTCCAGGTAGTCGTGTTCCTTACATCATTTAGCACACTAGCAATTTTACATTTGATTGTCTGATTATTCTATTAATATCTGTGATACTCAAATGGCCATAAGCTCAGTGAGTGTGGAGATTGTTTGCTCTGGGTTTATCCTGACGCTGTGAGCTTATCTCAATATCTGCTAAAGAAAAACCCACTGAATGAAATTAGGAAGAGGACATAGGAAGAAGGGAGGGACAGGGAAGAAGGGGTCACTTTGTTCTGTTTTCTGTTTAGTGCCTAGAACAAGGATTTGGATATAGAAAGTTAGCAGTAGCACTGTTTTTTATTATGAGGACCTTAGTATCATAATGAATTGTGAAGATTAGAATTGGAAAACCAAATTTATTGTATTGTTGCAGACATACCGCTGAACACGCTGAACTGTCCATTTTAGAACAGTTCTGATTTAGGGGACCACGTTAGTATTAGTGAATGCTATCCTAGTGCCAGGGCTTAAGCTCTCGCTTCCTTCTCTTTCTCCTGACATATTATTCATGACATAAATTAACCACTGAGGATTTATGTCAACCTTTCAAAGAGTGAACTCATTGTGTAGGAAATGTATCTGAGAAGATAGAGCAACTGTTTAACGTCCCACCAAGATGCAGAACCACGGTCATTTAAGAAGGAAAATACACACTGATAAGAAAAGAGACTGATGTGTGCAGGTAAATTGAAGACCTGAATAAAAGTCTCCACTAGATCCAAAGAAGTGGGGGAACTTCTAGAAGTTCTGGTTTTGACTCAAACATGGGTAGGACCAGAAGACTGCAGTTATCTGAAGGCATGGGTAGGACCAGAGCCTTCAGAGGCTCACAGCACCCCTTGTCAGTCCATGTTGGCTTCCTCAGGGGTCTCAGTCCCCTGTGTGTATAATTCCACCAGACATCTTACAACATGGCTTGGCTTTCCAGCAAGTTGTGGAAAAAAACTGAGTAGGAAGTCATGCTTCTTTTTATAACCTTATTTCAAGTGCAACACTCTCAGTCCTTTTTGCTCTCCTCTCCTGTCCTTTAGGACAGCTCTTTCTCAAAGCTCTACTTTCTAGAAGGAAAGCAAGAAATAACTTGTTTATAAAATTTTAAACCATAACAATACATCTTGTGTTTTGTTTTCAGAAACACTACAAGAATGTCATTGTGTGTGCTAACTCATCTTTTAAAAATTAATAAGCAAAAAAAATCAGAGCTAAAAAATAATTTCAAGTTTTTTAGCTTCTCACATTATACAATGACTACATGAAAGTTAGGCTGATAGCCCATTGGAATGACTGAATGCCTCTTCTGAAATCTGAGTGCATTATGAACATTCACATCCATGATAACGAAAATTTATGCTAAACATTTAAATTTCAATATTCATTTCAATTGTCTATTAGAGACAATCCTAATAAAGTGAATTGGAACAAAAATCAGTAGATTTGTTTTCAAAATAATTGCATTTGTTCTCAAAATAATTACTCTAAAAGACAAATTTTTCTAATTTACAAAAGTGAAATTTAAGTATGAAGAAATTTCTTACAGGTTGCTACTTAGACTTAAAAAATTATTAAATTATTAATAATTATTAAAAAATTATTATTTTAATACAATGGTGTTGCAGAATTTTTATATTAACTCAATTGAACTTAAATCTATAAATTACAGGATTCAATTATATTTCTGGAAATTATATTGGTGTACTTTAACTGGATTTGTCAGAAATAAGATATGGTACAGACTTGTAGAAGGACAGATCAAAGTCAGGCTCAACTAGAGTGGGACAGGAAGTAACAGACAGCAGAAGAGGACTGTGAACAAAAGGGGAGTTAATGGGAGGTAGACGGTATGTGTTAAGAGAAGGGATAGTTAGTGCTGGGGAAGCACACAGGTCAGACCTGAAACAGATAATGAGAGTGGATTATAGGTGAAGACAGATGAGACTTTGTCTGCTGTTCTGAGAAATTTTAGTCTAGATATATTGGCTCAAGAGCCACTAATTGCTTTTATCTCACTTCTCCCCACTCAATTAAGTTCTATTTACTAATCTTTATTCATTGAGCAAGCAATAGTTTATTAAGTATTTATTCCAAATTGTAGGCTTTTTGAAAGTCAAAGACTCTAAAAACCTTCTGGATTTCTGGTTTCAAACTCTTAATACAAAAGTATGGGGTTACACCTTAAAATCTTGTCTTTTTATTGTCTGAAAATTTCAAACATGCATATAATGTGCGTTTGTCAAATTTATTCCCCCATTGCCTCCCTCCAGTCCCTCCCTTTATCACTTCCACCATTTTTTCTCCCACTCCACACACTCTGTCTTTAAACCCACCGAGTCTATTTGGTTTGTACCAGGTATGATATCAAGCCTCACAGATACAATGGCAAATGAAATAGTCTCAGGGCCTTGGGTAGCTTGTTGTTTTGTGAAAGTAATACTGCTCATGCTTACAGATGTGGAAAGTAGGCAGGACACTGGTAAAGAACCACAGTAAGAAGGTAGTAGAAGTTCTCCAATCTTAAGTTGTCACACCACTGTTCAACAACCCTGAAATGCCCAGAAAATTGTTTTGCTGCAAATGTTAAATTCACATTTGCTTTTTTGGTGCTTTTATTTATTCTCACCATCTCAAATACAAATAATAAATTATTATTATTATTATTATTATTATTATTAAATAATAATAATAATAATAATACTGATGTCTCCAAAGTTAAGAGCTAGTTCCTATACTTGGAATCAACTTTTGGGTACCTAGTATCCTTCTCCAACCTTAATTGAATTGTGATCTCTGTCCAATGCACCAATGCTTTTACATCTTACTTGGAGTAAAAGGAAAAGTCTCCATTATAGCCCGTGCTCTTCTACCTGATCCCCTACGTCCGTTCCATTGCCTGACTGGATCTCCTCTTGAAATCCTGGTCACCTCTGACAGACAGGCATGCCTTTATCTTAGTCTTAACAACATTTCTTCTTCTTTCCTATAACCTTAGATCCTTTCCATGAAGACACTGAGTAGACTTGTTTTTGTACTTCCCACAACTCTCTCTCAAACTTCTCTGAGCAATCCAATCTAAATTACAATTCTGTCCAACTGACAACCAACTTTCATTCATCCCATAGAGCTTACCTAAACACACACACACACACACACACACAAAATCTCAACTCTTTCTTCTTAGAAGTACAGCTTCTTCAGAGTAGGGGTCTTGGCCTTTCCAACTGTACCTTTTGGAAAGAGTAGCACCTGGCAAGTCACTGTGGGCAATTACGCTTATTGACAAGTGACCGTTTGTCTTTCCTATTTGTGTCAATTAATGCATTGAGGAAAACACAGACTTCTTCTTGGATTAATTTAGCCAAGAGTGAGCCCAAATTTAAATTCTGTATATCCCTCCTATTGTTTTACATCTATCTGTAGTTTATGGTTACTAGCCTGTCTGTAGTGCATCAGTTGTGCATGTCTGTCTGATGTCTATCTGTTCCTGTGTCTGTTATCTGTGTGTATGTCTGTATCCCTATCAAAGAGCTTTGTTCTTTATTTTGAATACCGTAGGAAGCATGGCATGGGAAGGGTTGGAAGGATTCAGAAATATTTAACAGAGCTTTATAAGGGAAAAAGGTACTGACCCAGAATAGTAAACAATGCCACACAGATGTCATTAACCTATACCCACATGATGCTTCCAAAATATATGTTGTATAGTTATTTTAAAGTTTCTTCCAAACTGTTTGTTGCTTTCAGAAAATGATTACTACAACACATACATAAATCATTTTGGGCCAGGGACATGGAAGAGTACATAATTTAGGATTAAAACTATGTGTTAGCTTAGGCTATAAAAGCTGATTACATGAGAAATCCAAGAAGAGTAAAATTGCTAACACTGTTCTTTTAAATGCTGTTTAAACTTAAATATGATGAGTCCACAGCAGGACTCATCTCAAATGACATCAAGGTCTATGGTTAACTTCATTATGAGGTCTGTCAAAAATCCAGTCTTTGAGAGCATTAAGAGATACTTCTACAAAATGACCAAGTACACCCTCTCTTGTTCTCTCAGCTATTTCTCTTGGGTCAAACCCATAACTGGACTTTCTACCTCTAACCTTGTTCTCCTAAGAAACTCTCCTTTCATCTACATTTTCTCCTGTCCTATGGTTCTATGGCTCTGACTCAACCCAATACTTTTTCATCCTGATGTACAAATAGAACAAACAAACAAAAACAGTTTCATTTTCCTTGTAATGCTTTAAGCCATTAATGTCTTGCTTTCTGTCACTGTAAAACTGCCCCATAGATCTTTTGAGGGAGAAGGATGTCTATATTTCATGCCCCTCCTTCCTTCGTACTAACTATTCCCTCCTTCTGGCTCCTGTCATCATCTTGCTACTAAACTTACTTCCCTAGGGTCACAATGTCATTCCAAATCCTGCATTCCAAATTGATCCTATGATTATACCTGGATACTACAGTATTGCTTTCCCTGATCCTTGGTGTTCTGATCATCCACAATCTTCACAGTAATTAATTAGATCTGACTTTCACATTGCAAATGAAAGCATGCCACAGAAGTCCTTCAAGGGCTCGTTCTTCTTGACTTCTGTCTTTCAGGCCCTCTGACCTCTCCTGCTTTCTAGTTCCTGGATCACTTTTTTATTCTGTTAATGCAGGTGTTGCTCAAACAGTCATTGTTGATCTTTGCCATATCTTTATCTACTATTCCATGACGTCACATATTCACGTGCTTTCAGATCTGACATATATCCTCTATTACTGGCACACATTCTAGCAGCCTCAGTATTTCCCTCTGGACACTCAAAAATGAGGCTCCTTAAGTTCAAATATTTTCAAAACATATTCTATTGTATATGGTGATATTTTATTTGTGCTGAAATGTGGTGATATTTTATTTGTATGTCAATAAATAAAGTTTGTCTGGAGATCAGAGGACATAGATAGCCAGCCATAAACAAAAGTCAGCCGGTGGTAGCACACGCCCTTAATCTGATCACATGGCAGACAGAGTCTCTGTGCATTCAAGGACACAGCCAAGCATGGTGACACATGCCTTTAATCCCAGTACCAACCATAGAGACGTGGAGGTCTGTACAGACAGACAGTGATGAGGAAGTGAGGTGGCTGTGAAGGATATAGTTACCTTTCCTAGAATTTGACAATTAACCTAAAATTTTTCTTTTCAGAACAAAGATACCTTCGCCCATACCCAGCAGGAAGCAATTTTAAGAATACGACGCCCAC
>CABHPP010123034.1:0-48745 GCA_902168425.1 Peromyscus attwateri
AAGGTTTATGTGTGTGAAGAATCATCACTGAGTCAATATTTATTCCAATTATGTCATGATTGTCTTCTTTTCTTCTTCTAGAAAGTGGCTCAGTATGTATTTATAGATGTATGTGTGCAAACATACACATGCCCATAAATATATATTTATAATATTTACATTTTACATAAATATTAGATGATATTGTGTACTTTATAACAATAACATTCTTAGATCTCATGTGACAGCAGATGAAAACAGATGGAAGACACATATAACTCTGATATACGCTGTTGTCATAAATTCAAGTAGTTCCTGGCCCTTATGAAATAAAGTCCTAATTCATTTGTCTGAGTAATTTTTAAGTTATTTCTAATGGCATCATCAATGACTACTATTTATACAAAAATAGAACCAAAGAGACACAGATATAATTGCATCCTTATTCAGAATATACATTTCTACATTATGTTGTTTCCTTATTTGACTTTTTTCTAATTGTAATATTTATGTTCATTCACTTAAAGATATTATCTCAATCATTTAAAGATATTATCTCTATTAAAACTAACACAATTTTCCAAGAATTTTAAACATAGTAAAAACAGTAATAACATTTTAGAATAGATTTAGAGCAGCTACAGATTTTTCTATGTATACTCCATCTTCCATATTGCTAAGTGCTTGTATTAGAGAACTTTCTCATAATATTCTTGCAAAACTGAAGTTCTACACTTTCTTTCAATGAGTCCAATGTTGATAGAGGCCAGGTATGACAGGTATTATTGCTATTTCCTTTATGTTCCTCTTTGCTTTAAATGTTTCTCAAAAACAATATTGATTTTGATGCCCCTGAATCCCTTAATTTATAGACTCTCAGAAAAAGATTGGTGTGTTTCATGACTGAACTGGAATATGGGTTTAGGTAAGGACAATTACAGTTCCACTATTATCATTATATTTTTTCAGAGCAGAAGGCATCAATATTTCTTACCAATGCTGATAACAATCCTAATGAAGTATAATTTGTCATATTTCTGCACTGTATAGTTACTCTATTTTCAATATTTCAAAGCCTATTCTTTGGAAGAAACATTCTATATACATCTGAAATTCAGTTATGCAAAATTAATTTGAAATCCATGACAATGTATTAATTCTATTACATTCACTTATTTCCTTAGTAAATTATTTTTATCATTATATACTCATGTATACTTTATAATTGTTTTTTAATCCCATACTACCTTATCATTTTCTTGATCAAATTGTTCCAGCTTTTCCGCTTGGCTCCCCTATCTCTTTGGAAAATGAGGGTTGTAGTATTTCTTTTCATTTCTTTCTTTCTTTCTTTCTTTCTTTCTTTCTTTCTTTCTTTCTTTATTTATTTATTTATTTGGTTTTTCGAGACAGGGTTTCTCTGTGTAGTTTTAGTGCCTGTCCTGGATCTCACAGAGATCCACCTGGCTCTGCCTCCTGAGTGCTGGGATTAAAGGCGTGCGCCACCGCCACCCAGCTTCTTTTCATTTCTTCATTGAAGAATCTTGAGAAGTGGTATTTTTTTATCTCTAAATGTTTGGTACATTTCAGGCTTATTGATCTGTTTCTGAGCATTGTTCATTTCAGAAAATCTGTCACTATTCCAGTCATATTGCTTTTGATGAATCTTGGTTAAGTTTGTTATATCTTCTTCAGTAAGTCACAGAAATTTATCCCTCTACTACATATTTTCAAAATCAGAAAGAATATATAGTTTTATGATATTCACTAATAATACTTAAACTTTATTAGTATCTTACTCAATGTTTTATATTTTCATCTCTAATTTTATTAATTTGAGTCTTCTTTCTCATGTTGTTATTTTGGCTCACAGTTTGCCAACCTTGTTTATTTTTGCAAAGAACTAATTTACTCTTTCAATGATTCTCTATGTTTTTCTTCAGTGTAAACTCCATTAATTTCTGCCCTGATCTTTACTATTTCTTTCCATTCGCTAATTTGCAGTTTGGCTTCTTTTACTTCTGAAAAAAAGATTAGAGGCTTCATTAGGTGGTTTGACATTTCTATGACTTTCTTTTTTAATGTAAGAACTAGTAATTATGAGCACTCAACAAACGTACATTATCTTTTCATTTTTATTGATTTTAAGAATTTTTATTTTCTTCTTCATTGCTTCCATGACTCATATAGGTCATTCAAGAGTATATTGTTCAATTTTCATGTGTTTGAAGAGTTTCACTATATATTAAGATTTGATTTACAAGTCAACATGTGATCTATTTCTAGAGAAAGTCCCATAGCCTCTGGGTACAGTATATTTTTCAGCTCATAGGTGTAATCTATAGATGTCTCTTAAGTCCATTTGATCTGTAATAGATTTAAGTCTAGAGTTTGACTGAGTAGTAAAAGTAGGATGTAGCAGGAATCTTAAAAGTTCTTATTAATAAAATCAAACCTGAGCCGGGTATTGGGGTGAACACTGGATGGTCAGAGAGACAGATCAAGCCACAGCTACCTCACCTCGCCAGATCCTCAGCTGGTCTTGTTTCCTCAGACTGGAGGCCTCTGAGTCCTCATCCAGAATGGGTCTCAGCTGAACTGCTGCTAGAGGCCTGAATGCTTAACCAAGCCAAATGCTTCTCCAGGCCAAATGCCTCTAGTTTCTGGTCCTCACGCCTTATATACCTTTCTGCTTTCTACCACCACTCCCTGGGATTGAAGGCTTGCTTTCTGGGATTAAAGGCGTTGTCACCATGCCTGAGTGTATCCTTGAACACATGGATTTCTGCCTCTGGAATGCTAGGATTAAAGGCATGTGCTACCACTGCCTAACCTTTGTTTAATATTGTGGCTGTTCCGTCTCTGACCCCAGATAAGTTTATTAAGGTACACAGTATTTTGGGGAATACAATACCACCACAGTAGGATATTAAAAAAGCCAACCATTATTATATTTTGAACTGTCAGTTTATGTCCATTAGCATTTGTTTTATGGAATTAGGCATGCCAACATTTGGTGCACATATATTTGTAGTTGTTATCTTCCTAATGGAATATACCTTTTATTAATGATAAGTGATCTTTATCTTTCTTGGCTAATTTTGTCTTGAAGTGTTACTTCTTTGGCCTTGTTTCTGGATAAATATTTTTGGCTTATTCTTTTTATTTTTAATATATTTGAGTCTTTTCCATTGAATTGTGTTTCCTGAAAGCAACCAACGAGTTTCTATAAAGTATCTATAGTCACCTTGTAATGAGAGATTTGCAATCATTAATGGTTTTGATTAACCATTTGATTAACCAAGGGTTAATCAAACTTGTATAAAATTTTCTGTTTCACTCTGATTTTCTCTGTTTGATTCATCTGATTGTATAGATAAAAGTTTTTGATCTAAATAATTTATTTGATAAATTCAGCTCATTTTTTTTCTTGAAAGATAGGCTATTAGTACTGGAATTTTCAAATTTTGTTTACCTGAAAATATACTTTTCATTCACTTTGAAGGAAAATAACTCTGGCTATAGACTGTAGGTAGGCAGTTTTTCCCCTTTAAAACTCTTAATTTTTATAACATCCCTTCTTACTTGTATATTTTCAAATTAGAATAATGCTAGAAATTTCATGTTTTAGCTATTGAGAACCTTTACTTCTACTTAATGTATTAGTACATGGGAGAAAGTTTGCTAAGGGAAATCATTTCTTTGCCCTATTATTGACTAGTATTTACTATTTAGTCCTTTACAATATAGGCATTTAATAATTGCTCTCTTTTTGCCTTTTTGTTACATTAGATTATATACTACAAAGCAAATTTCATAGTCAGATAATTTCTCATGCTTCAAGTTTATTAATTTGGAATTCAAAGACTTTCTAGCCCAGTGTTTATAGCAGCATACTGTTTTATTAATCTGTAATATAAAGGATAAAAAGCCACTAATTTTTAACAGCCACTAGATATTTTAATGAAAAGTATCAGCTAAACAACCAGGGGTAAATATTCCTTAACCACTCACCTACGTAATATCAGGAAAATTCCTAACTCACTGTGGTTTGTTTTTGTTGACATATAGGGAATTCTCATAGAATAGTTATGAGGTTTATAAGTATGTATAAGGTGGGACTGGAGATATGCACATCCGAGAGGAGTGAATACTATTCTTACAGAGGACTGGAATCTGGAATCTTATTCCCAGAACCCACACTGAGGAGCTGACAGCTGCCTGTAGCAACAGCTCCAGAGCATCCAACCCCCTCTCTGGCCAGTGAGAGCATCTGCACTTACACATACACACACACACACACACACACACACACACACACACACACACATACACACACACACACACACACACACACACACACACACACACGCACACGCGCACACACACACACATACACACACACACACACACACACACACACACAGACACATGAATAAAAAGTACAAATTAACTTTAAAAGTAGATTTTTGTAAGAGAAATATATAACGGAACAAACATTAGAATACTGCTAGTTTATAATGAGGAATCTTTGAATGAGTTGTCATTGTGTAAACTAACAGATTTTATTAACCCAAGTGCAATTTCTTCCATCTTCCTCATCTTATAAGAATTTAGTTGTGGGAATAATATAAAATGTGCCATTCAATATTCTCATAATACTTCATATTGTAAATCAGAGAATATATTTGAGACTATTTTTAGTAAAATATGCATTGTAATTGTTTATGATACCCAAAGCGTTCTTTTTTGAGTGATTTTAAATTCCTTAATGTGTTTGTGTGAAAAATAGAAATGTATTTCAAGCCATCACCTAAAGGCAAACTGATGCTATGCCCTTTGTTCTATCTGAGATATTAAAATGGACTCTGAGAAATCATAACATATATTAAAGGAAGTGAGGAAAGCAGTGTGGAAATAGAAGAACCATTCGGTAGACTATAAATACCCTGATAGCTTCTAAAGGCCCTTGGGGGAGGGGGTTAGTCTCTTTTTGGTTTCACATGATTGCTTCCTACCATTAGCAGTGAGTCTATCCAAATAAAAATTAAAAGTACCACTTAAAAATGCTCTTTGGCACTTCAAAAGGCCATATATTAGGAAGCTAATTGGTATAGCTTTTACAACTTTTACATTGATTTTTTTTATTGATTTTTGCCCCCTCCTTTGAGCTGCCTTTTCATCCTTCTCCTACAAAGAATTACAGATCACAGTTCTTGGGGAGTTACGTGCAAGAGGAGACAGCAGAAGTGACAAATGTCCCGAGAGCTGTCCTGTTGTTCCATGGATCTTTATTCCAAGTACACAGAAGTAGTACACTCACACAAGACAATAGATACGTGCAGTATGTGAAAAATGGTTTCTTCTTTTCCTTTACAGATTTGGAAGTCCCCAAGAATATCAAATTCTCTGATAATTCAGTCCATGAGTGCTAACATTTATATTGAAGAAAAACAACATCCCATCTTAAAAATTTGTATTTAAATACCACCATTTATTTTGAAAGCTAATTCCTTCTATGAGTCATAAGATAAATGTTCCAATATTTAAAAAATTGTAGTTATGTTTATCACAGTTGTCATCACCTGAAGATAAATAATATTTGGTATCTAAACATATCTTCTGTTTTTATTTCAATCACTTAGCTCCAATATTTATATAGCACATAATTAAAAATTTATATGCTTTGCAATATTACTAGGAGGACACACAATGAAGACAGCACTTCAAACTACTTGAAAACGTACTTAGTGAATGCCTTTGTAACTCATAGCCACATTGTACACTGAAACTGAAGTGCCTTCCTCATTTGTGAAAACACTCGTTTCCTTTGGATCCTGAGTCACCTTCTGTGCTGCTGAGTTTTATGTCAAGTTGACTAACCAGTTTTTTGTCAATTTATCATCAGGTGAGGAATCGAATACCTCATGATGGCAGACAAACATGGTAATATGTAAGAGTCTCCCTGGTGGTAATGGTTTGAAGGTATAAGGGTGTCAGGGTAAGCAGCTAAGGCTTGACGCGGTGAGAGACCAGGAGAGGCCTTTGGTGAAGGTGTAGCCGTATTAGCAGAGAAAACTCCAAGATTTCAGGGTCACGGAGATACATTGAGGCTTTGGCCCCATGTGGCAGGGTTAGAGTCTCTGAAGAAAGCCTTATGGAGGCTACTGCTGAAGGTGCAGCCCAGGTGCTCTAAAGATCCCTGCATTCTGAAGACACCAATACCAGCAAGGATGGCAGTCATGGAGTGGAGTTGGCTTGAGCCTAGGAGACAAGCTGCATGGCAATGAATGGTAGAGCCAGATGAGTGCCACTCCCAAGCCCTTTGGAGCCCAGAAGATTGTGAGTCCCAGAAGTCTAACACTGAGCTTTCTCTATTGGAATTTTTTTTTTTTTTGGTTTGATAGTGACTGTTCCTCTTCCCATTTGGAATAACAAAATATGTAACTTACTTTTGATTTTAAGGCACAAGCAGTCCAAGACTTTAAAATTTTATTTTTATAAATTTTACTTTTGAAAATTTTAAACTATTATTTCTATTTTCCCCAGATTCTTTCTCTACTCTTCTTATGAAGCTATTTCTTTATGTGAGTTTTTGTAGAGGTCATGGGTAGCAACAGCACATCTAGATTATGGTGGGGGTCTTTGGTTCTTCTGTGCTTAATGAGATCAATTCCTGATGAACTTACTATGCTTGAAGACACTTGCTTCAGAAATGTCTATGACTGAACCTACTTCTACAGTCTCGCAAATGGTAAACTTCTTAATGGCCTTATCTATTTAGGAACCAGGCACTGTTCGTGCACGGAATTGACTGCACATGTCTACACATGGCCCTTTATGACGTGACCCTTGATTCTTCTTTTTCTGGTCATCTTGGAGCTGACACCCAAAAAACATTTTGGTTTTCTTTAATTGATTTAACTTTTTTCAGACAATATACTTTTATTATATTCTTTCCCCTCCCCCGTCTTCCCAAATCCTCCCAGCCCTTTTCCCACCTCTATGCCTGCTCTCTCTCTCAAATAAGGGAAACATGAGAGCAAAAAAGACAAACTGGATAAAAAAAGAAAAAGAAATCAATAGGATAAAAAATGCCCAAACAAAACAACACATATACAAACAATAATGGAATTCATTTTTGTTGGCCGAATATTGCTAGCATGGAGCCTGACCTGGTGTGTGAGTCACATACCCAGTTGCACTCCATTGAAGAAAACTTATTTTCCCTGTCCTCTTAGGTATAAACTGCTAATAGCTTCTTGATTAAGGGTAGGACCCTGTGTCTACTTCCCCTCTCATTGATGAGATTTTGTGTGTATTTGAATCTGTATGTCTTGTGCTTGCTATCACAGTCTCTGGGAATTCATATGTGCATTAGTCCTGTTGTGTCTGGAAGATGCTATTTTTTTTATCAACCACCACCTCTGGCTCTTACTGTCTATTTGCCTACTCTTCCATATTAATCCCTGAGCCTTAAAGAAAGGAGTTTGATTAAGACATCCCATGAATTTTCTCACTCTCTCCATATTATAGTTGTGGATCTCTTTTTTATTACTATCGACAGATAGAATCTTCACTGATGAGGGCTGAGTGATGCTCTTATATATGGATACAGCAATATGTCATTAGAAGTTGTTTTATTGTAATAGTCCTTTAGCATAGTGGTTCTCAACTTGTGGGTCGTGACCCCTTTGGGGGATCAGATGACCCTTTCACAGGAGTTGCCTATCAGACATCATGCATATCAGATATTTACATTACAATTCATAACAGTAACAGAATTAGAGTTATAAAGTAACAAAAATATTTTTTTGTTTGGGGTCATGACAACATAAGAAACTGTGTAAGACTGAAGCATTAGAAAAGTTGAGAAACACTGCTTTAGCAGAATAATAGTAGTAGGTTTTCCCCTAGGCCCATATTATCTCCAGTTCCTGGACACTGACCATGTAAGGTATGGGTTGCATCTCATGGAGCAGTCCTTAAATCCAACCAAAAAGTGGTTGGCTGCTGCTGCTGTGACACTGGTGCTGCTGTTGCACCAGTTTACCTTGCTGGCAGAGCTCTGCTGTAAGTCACAGTTTTTATAGCAGTGTGATGTTAATGTCACTCTTCTCCTCCAAAATGTGCAAAATACCTTCTAGTACCGTGAATGCCAGCTAGTAGGCATGAAAGTTTCCAGTCAATCTCCATTTTTTTCCATATTTAATGGCATACCTAAGCTGTATCTTTAGCAATACAGCCTTATCATCAGATTACAGAGAATAATCAAAATCCTTAACAATAGCCTGTGATGTTTGGGGAGCCTATGGGACCTCTTTCAAAACAACTCAACAAGATAAAATCCATTCCTAACATTGTAAGATTCATGTGATGGTATAAAATGTCCCATTGGGGCGTTATCTCCCCCAGTATGTGCTAATATCATGTCATTGGAGAAACTGAAAATTTAAAGAAATTTCAGAGATTTATAGAGACTTCAGAGTTTCATAAAGATTTTACATATTTTAGAGAAACACCGGATATTTTAGAAACGACGTATTAGAGACATTAGAATATTAGACAGATTTTGCAGTATTAGAGAGATTTTGTATATTTTAAAGAGAATACACTTTTAAAGTGTTCATTTTTAAAGACTATGGAACTTTTAAATTTGGAATGTTTATGTTGTAATACTATGATTAATATGAGATCTTTCCAGAGAACAATAAAGGAGAGGTTATAGCTTAGCAGTTTCAAGTTGACAAGGAATAAATTGTGCTGTCCAGCTTTGTGTCCACTTGACACAAGCTAGAGTAATTTTGAAGGAGAGAATCTCTCTCACCTGAGAAAATGTTCTTTATCTGATTGATCTGTGGGCAAGTCTGTAGAGTGTTTTCTTTCTATTTTTTATTAATTAAATTTATCCATTTATTTTATGTCCCAACCACAGTTTCCCCTCTCTCCACTGTTTCTATTTCTCCCCCTAACCCCATCCCTATCCACTCCTCCTCTGTTTCTGTTTAGAAAGTGTCAGAACTCCCATGGGTGTCAACAAAACATGGCACATCAAGTTGAAGTAGGACTTTTGGTTTTTTGTTTGTTTGTTCATTTCAAAATAGAATGTCTTTATGTAACAGCTTAGGCTGTACTGGAACTCACTTTGTAGACCAGGCTAGTCTCAGATTCACAAAGAACTGCCTGCCTCTGACTTTTGAGTGCTGGTATTAAAGGTGTGTGCCACCAACACACCATCCAACTTTATGTGTTTTCTTAATTTGTGATTGATATGGGAGGTCCCAGGACAATGCGTATGATGCCATCGCTTGGCAAGTGGTCCTAGGTTATATAAGAACACCACTTGAGCAACTCAGGAGGAGCAATCCAGTAAGCAGCACTCCTCAATGTCTTCTGCAACCAGTTCCTGCTTCTAGGTTCCTGCCCTACCTGAACTCCTGCCCTGACTTGAAGATATAAGATGAAATATATCCTTTCTTTCCCAAGTTGCTTTTGTTTATGGTGGTTATCACAACAATAAAAATCCTAAGATATCCTACCTCTTCATCATCCAATCACAAGTTTATAATTTTATGTTTAGAAAAATGATTACATTTCATGTTAACCTAAACTTCAAATAATGAAGAGTAAGAATATATGGAGCAACAACTGGAGACATAACCATTCAAAGTGCTAAGAATAGCTTACAGTGAGGGCTCAATCATAGATAGGACATCTTTGTCAACCCCATATGTACACTCATAATGTCCCAGGAAACATTGCCAAAGAGGTGACAGAAAAATATGTAAGGGCTACATGATGAGGAGAAATGTGGTAAAATGTCCTCTAGATATGACACTGCTATTGTACATGTGAGCACACAGCAGCTGTGGTTATCTGTACAAGATTAAGCCTGAAAAAAATTCCAACTTGGGAGTGACCTCGAGTCCCCAAACTTAGCTGAAACTATCTTGGCTAATGATGGATGCTGGGGCAGGAAGAGGCACTTTTCTTTGGGGGCTGGTCATGCCCAGTGTGTGACTCTACACCCATGTACTTATTAGCAGGACTAGCCAGACTCAGTGTGCTAACATTATAATAATTAATAATAATTGTGGTAGTTTGAATGTAATTGGACCCCATAAGCTCAATGGGAATGGCACTATTAAGAGGTATGACATTGTTGGAGGAAGTTTGTCACTGTGGAGGAGGGCTTTGAGGTCTCCTTTGCTCAAGCTTTATTCAGTGTCACACTGAGACCACTTCCTGCTGTCTGTGAGTCAAGATGTAGGACTGTGAGATACTTCTCCAGCATCATGTCTTCCTGCAAGCAACCATATCACACCATGGTAATGGACTAAACCTCTGAAAATGTAAGCTGCTCCAATTAAATGTTTTCCTTCATAAGAGTTGCCATGGTCGTGGTGTCTCTTTGCAGCAATAGAAACACTAAGATAATTTAATAATAATAATAATAATAATAATAATAATAATAACAATAATAATAATAATAATAAACTAACCTTTTTGGGAAGGAGAAGAATAATTGGCACCTGGGGGAAAATCATATGAAAAGAATGAGGAAGTAGATATGATAAAAACACATAAACTACATATGCTATATTTTCAAAGAATAAAAAAATCTAAAATATTCTAGTAACTACTTTTTGGTTGTCTAATGGTCCTGTTTATATGAAAGTAGTAAATCTTTTTAAATAGTTTTGCTTCTTAGAATATCCCTTTTCCCTTGTACAGACCTTTTTTTCTTATTGAATTTCTTTTATTATTATAAGTTTCTTCAGAATGCCTTGTTAATATTATTGTCTGTCCATGAATACAAAGAACATGACTCCTAAAATATAATTTTAAACACTATAAGGAGCAATCCTGTAGACTGGCCCCTCCTACATCATTATAGGTTGATGATTAAGGTTAATCTTTACTCCCAATTTGGCAGTACAAGAAACAGACAAGCCCTGGAGTATATCTGTGAGGTGTTTTCTACTTTAAGCTAGTTGAGGTGGGAAACTGTTTTGCATGTGTGGTTGTATGCATGTGTGTACTGTGTGTGCAGGTGCCCTGTCTGAGCACAAAGGAACATGGATGGCTCTGCGGCTATTTTAGTAAAAAAATTATCCCCTATTACTACAAATATTATAAATATGCCATCCTCTTCTTTTATGCTTCAATAATTCTTTGGTCTTTCAATATTGAAACACTAAAGAAATTTTGTATTAAGTGATATGACAGCTCACCTCTTTGCTCATTCACTGCCAGGTCTTCACTAGCCATGTAGCACACTAAGTGGAGCAATTATTTGTACCTTCTGTCAGTAAATTGGAACTAAATGTGATGTTTAATTATTCTATGTGATCAAAGAGTCTTTAGAGGAACAAATTCTAAAAGTCATACAAAAGTCGAGTGAGTTAGCCTGGATAGATGACTTGGCAGGTAGGAGTACTTCCTCCTCTTGCCAAGGGGTTCCGTTCCCAGCACAAAGGTCATGTGGCTCCTAGAAGCCTTATAACGCCAGTTCCAAAGAATCCTGTGTTCTTTTCTGCTCACATAGGGCATCTGCACACACACGTATAAGCACACATACAAAAAAAAATCTCAAAATAGTTATCAATATAGGACAAAACTACTTCCTAGTTACATATAAGAAAAGAAAGGAAAATGACTAATCCATACACTTATGTTATTTTTGAATAGGAAAAATTATGGTCAGAATCTCTGGGGTTAGAAAAGAATAGACATGAAGACATGGCTGATAAGTATAGATACAAACACACAAACTGTGATGACTGTTCTTGGTTATCAACTTGACTGTATCTGGAATTAATCAAAACCAAACTGGCTGGGTACACCTGTGAGGCTTTTTTCCTTTATTAAATCATTTGAAATGGGAAGACCTGCTTCTAATCCATGTCTTTGAGGTGAGATGATCCACCTTTGATCTGGACCAACCTTGTGTTGGCAGCCAGTATAAAGAACATGGAAGAAGAAAGCTTTTTCTCTTTGCCTGCTTGCCCTCACACTCACTAGCAAGTCCATTCCTTCACTGGCATTAGAGTATAACTCTTCTTTCTGTGAAAGGGTTGTTTAGTCCACAAAGATGTCACAACCTACAGGTAACCCTCTATGGTTCTAGGGAACCTTAGTACACAAACCCACACACATTCTTTACACTCGTGCATTCATTGTATTACCTGAAAGATTTCACATTCCTAGTTTCAGAAAACCTTGCTTTATTTAGCATTCATATGAATGTCTTTTAGGTATCCTTTCCCAGTTTCTGTAGTAACGCTTTCTTTACAAGTCTGCCATTGTGCCAACACAATGATGAATACATCTGGCTTTCTGTAGACTTTCATTTCTTACCCTACCTTCACATGATCTAATGCCATGAAAGCAATTTAGAAAAACTCCAGGTACACACTGATGTTTTATTGATATTTCCTGTGCAATTTGGAATACTTGGAGTCCGACATTTCCTTTTAGTTTCATTTAATTCCACTGAACTAAGGGTTTATTATTTCAATCCTCTTTGTTTCTCATGTGGGAAGGTTTGCTATTGGATAGTTCCTACAAACACAACTTTCTAGTTTTTAGTTTTATATGTATTCCAATAAAACATTAATAATTAGAAAAAGACACTATCAAATATTTTAAGCAAAGAATTTGTGACTAAAGGTATAGAATAACTTTTAATAATTATATTTTAGTGTCTAACATTTTTTCTCAAGGAATATATATTAGGAAAATTAAAGATATATGGTTCAAGTCTTTAACAAAAGTTAACATTTTTTTTACATTGTTATTGTAAAATTACAGTTTTACTAATCAGCTTAAAACGTGTCATGAAGAAAAGACAGATAAGAAGTCCTTACAAGGTAAATTCACCCTTTAACCTTAGAGGAAATCAGCTAATCTCTGTTCTATTTGAACTTCTTAGTAAACAAGAAAGCAGAATGGCTTATTATGTAGCATTTAGGCATTAGTTAATATTTATATAATTCTTTGTCACTCATATCTAAAACTATGTAATATAATTATTTTATCTCATATCAACTGGAAATATTTTAATTAAAAATTAAGTAATAATATTGCAACTTGATTCAAAAACCAATTAATTAAAACTAGATTATTTGGCTAATTGCTATATATAAAATTAATTTATCCTGTTTGACAAAATTATATCAATAAAATATAATAAATAATATTTCAAAATTAATTTTTCCTATTAACTAGATTATGTAAGACATTAATTTGATTATTTCAGTGACAGCATTTTGTTAAACAGAAAAGCATGAAGAGGAAATAGAATTTAACTATACTACCATGACATACTTTAAAATTTCTCAAATTTCTCCTCATTTGGACTCACCGTGAAGCTTCATACACATGTATGTGCATCCGTGTGTGCATGTATGCATGCTTGTGTGTGTGTGTGTGTGTGTGTGTGTGTGTGTGTGTGTGTGCGCGCACATATTTAACTTTGCATAACTAACATCAAATTATCTAAGAAATTAGTTTCATGGGAAAAAGACTTATTTGGGCTTCCAGCTTTAGAGATGTCAACCAGTAGCCCTTGAGTCCATTACTTCCAGGTCCCTGGTGAGGGAAAACAACAAGGATGTAGGTGTTCATGATCAGAACTAGTCACACAACGGAGGACAGGAAGCAAATAGAAAGCAAAGCTTCAGCATCCAGGCATAACCTACAAAGTCACTTCCTCTGTGATGTACTTCCTTTAGCTATGTCTGATAATTAAAGTTTCTATCCTCTTTCTAATATGATAGAAACTTTATGATACTTGCTGAGAACCAAGTTATTCTATGTGGGACATTTCATATTTAACTATAACACCATCTATTACTAAGAATGGAGAAAATTACTTAAATATGTGTACTAATATATCATTTAAGGCTATGTTTATTCAATATATTTGTACTCTAGTTTAATGACTGATATCAATCTTTTCCCTGAATAATAAATATCTTTTTATAACATATTCATCATTTTGTTGCTTAAATAGGGTACAATTTAATTCAGCAATCTTCGGGGATACTTTAAAAGTATTGCTTTACTTAGAGCCAAACATCATGTTCACTGCAAATAATTTTAATAGATTCATAAAATAGTTCCCTGAAGTATCTCAAAAATAGAAGATTTTAATGTTGTTATTGAAGATTCTTCAAATAGCCATGAATAATTAAAATGAATCAAGCTGCTTTATTTTGAATATTTGTTTTTTGGAGATTTTTTCTAAATTATTAATGTTTCATTTGTTTTTATGATAGAAAATAAATCCATGCAAATTTTGATTTCAAGAAATTGCATCAAAGATGAAATATGAGAATCTGTGGATTTTATTCTAATGCTTCATATTCCTTTTACACCATTAGCTATATACTGAAATAATAATAAATAGTCCTTTATTTCCACATGAAATGATGTGGGGTTATATTTGGAACTACAAATAATTCTCTACCAGTATCTTTAATATAACATATGGATAATTCAAATGAATGTTGAACATAAACAGCATTTGGCGACGAATATGCACAAGTGATTTCTTTCCTCAGAGAAATTTCACTTTGTATAAGAGAAAGCCTGAAAGGATTTGCCCCCTTTAGTGGAAAATAGCACACAGGCAGTGCTTGGAAGGGCAGGGAGGATTGGTTATGCTCTGTGGAGGAGAAATTGTGTTTCATTTAAAAAAAAAAAAAAAGATTGTTCTCAGGGAGCACTGTTCGTCTTTCTGCTGAATAAAGCAGCTTGAATTTGTGATGAACACACATTAGAGCACATATCTCTTCTGTTGTCACTGGGATTCATAGGAACACTTGCTATTAACACAAATGGTAAGTAGACATATCAATTGCTTCACGTGAAGATTAAAATGTTCCTCTTCATTTGAACCCAATACATTATTGGTAATTACATTATGTGTCAATAATAATTACTCTCATTCTGTTTAACACTGCTGTTTAGAAACAAGCATCTTTTTGCACTACAAGGGTCATAAAAAACATCAGGAACAACACAGGACGCTTCCTTTCAGAGCTTTGAGGGCTCAATCTAATAGCAGGAAGGTTTATTAATATATTCTGGTAGACAGCACTTGGATCTACTGCCAGCACATTAAAAATGGAACAAAATATTTATCACTTCTACACCACATGGAATATTTAATAGCTTTGTATTTTTCCATATATGAGTTTTTTCTAATATTCAAATCATAATTTTTTTAATTTCTACTTTTCTTGGCAGATTTATTCATTTATTTATTTATTATGTATGCAGTGTCCTGTCTGCTTGTACACCTGCATGTCAGAAGAGAGCATCAGATTCCATTATAGATGGTTGTGAGTCACCTTATGTTTACTGGGAATTGAGCTCAGGACCTCTGAAAGAGCAGTCAGTGCTCTCAACCTCAGAGCCGTCCCTCCAGTCCTCCAATTAAAATTTTGTTCAAAGTCCTTTTGATTTAAAAATCATTGAATTTTGTTTTCCAACTTAAATTTTGTTTTTCATTTAAAATGCCATATTTTAAGGAAGGAATGAGTATGAGAAGGACCAATAGAGGGAGGTGGATAATGAGTATGATCAAAGTACATAATTCATGTAATTTAAAAGAAAACTATGTAGCAATGCTTTGTACAATTAATATGTACCAAAAATCTACACCATATTTCCAAGAATATTGCTAATAGAGTTTTCTTAAAAGAATGTTCCACTGAGAGAAAAATAACTATTTGTCTGAGCCTGTGATAATTTACTTAAAATAATTTCTAATTTCATCAATTTTTCTACAAGCGTCATGATTTCATTTTTCTTTCCATTCATCTTATGATTGGCAAATAGCCAGAGTCCATCTCTTAGCTGTTATGAATAATAAGCAATAAACAGAATAAATAAGCCTCTGTGTGGTAAGATATAGAGTCCATCAGATAGGAACCCAAATATGATAAGGCTGGGACATAAGGTAGCTCCATCTTTATCTTGCTAAATGTCTTCATAATGGCTTAATAAGATTAGATTCCCCTCAACAGCCAATAAAGATTCTTCTTCTATCTCAGATTCACCAATGTTTGTTTCTTGATATTAGTCATATTAAGTGAAGTGAAACTGAATTTCTCTCAATTCTCTTAATTTTGATTTATCTGACGACTTAAGATTTTGTTCACTTGTAGAGATGTTTACTGGCCATTCGTATTTCTTCTTATAAGGAATTTTTGTTCATTTCATTGGTCTATTTGTTAATTAGCACAAATAGAGGGGGCAATGTTTCTGTAGTTGTTTATATATTATGGATTTTAGCCCATGTGCAAGGTTTAGCTGTGGTGATATTATGTTTCCCAAAATATATCGTGCACCCTAATAAATTTATCTGGAGTCAGATAACAGAACAGTCACTAGACAGACATAGAGGTCAGAAAATGGTGGCACTTACACCTTTAATCCTAGCCTTCTGGAGGCAGGGATCCATCTGGGTCTCTGTGAGTTTAAAGCCACACTGGAAACAGCCAGGCATGGTAACTCATGCCTTTAATCCCAGGAAGTGATGGCAGAAAGCAGAAAGGTATATAAAGCATGAAAACGAGGAACTAGCTGGTTAAGCTTTTAGGCTTTTGAGCAGCACAGTTCAGCTGAGAGGCATCCAGTCTGAGGAAACAGGATCAGCTGAAGAACTGGCAAGGTGAGGTGGCTGTGGCCTGTTCTGCCTCTCTGAACTTCCAGCGTTCACCCCAATACCTGGCTCTGGGTTTGATTTTATGAATAAGAACTTTGAAGATTCCTGCCACATTTAGCTGGCAATGATGTTCTCCCATTCCATAGCCTGTCTCCTCACTCTGCTGAAGGTTTCCCATTCTCTCTCTCTCTCTCTCTCTCTCTCTCTCTCTCTCTCTGTGTGTGTGTGTGTGTGTGTGTATGTATGTATGTAGTTCCTTAAACTAGAAAGGAGAATATTAGAAGGGAAAAATGAATAGGTCATAAAAAAGTTTGGGAAAAAATATAATTTAAAACAGGATAATAGAACACATGTGACATGAAAATAGAAGAAGACGAGTGGAGAGAAGCCCAACAATGTGCATGAAAATTCCATAATTAAATCCATTCCTATGTGTGTGTGTGTGTGTGTGTGTGTAGGGAGTAGCTGTATGTACATGAAAGAATGTTCTACTGTAAGCTCCATTATTTTCTTCCCATTACTTAGCATACATGCTGAAAGTTTGATACAACCACTCTCTTGCTCTCATGAGGTTTTCCTTTTGCAGAGCCAAGTAAAACCATGATCTTATACATCCTGGGCAAACACTCTACAAGTCTGTGACTATCATTGCTTCTTTAAATATCAACCTCTCATGAAATTGACTTAAACAATACACAATTTCCATCTGGTGCTTCTTTTGGCACTTGTAAGTTTTTAAAAGGTTGCAGAGTTTCAAATGTTTTCATCAGAGAATGTGCCCAGTAAATTGCTCCTGGGAGGACATATTCTTCTCTAGAGCTCCCTAATCTGCCTACTCCCAAGTAATATGTACCAAAGGTTTGGATTGTCCTTCTTAACTCATCAGAGAAGATAATAAATTCTTTGTGTTTACCATTAGAACATCTCTCTCCTCCTTAAAGATAGCACTTTATTTTCTTTTCAAACAACTTAGTCACAGGGTATAATTTTGAACAACAAGCACAGGCTTGAAAAAACTCACCTTTTGTCTGAGTCTGCAGTTAGAGAAGGTGTGGATACAGGTACAAAACCAATGCAAAGTGTTCAGAACAACAAATGTATATCATGCAAACGTGATTTTGTGTATGTTTTTATTGAGATAGAATTGCATCACATCTTGTCCTCTCTTTTCGCCCACCATTCCCCTCCCAGCTACCCCTTCCAAGCCCTTCCTATGCTCCCAGTTCTCAAATTTATAGTCCCTTTTTCCTTGATTATCATTGTTACAGGCATATTAGTCTCTCATGTCCTACATAGTTTCGGGTGACTAGTGTACACTAAGAAAATTGAGAAGACTTCATTTTTAATTTAAGAATGTTAGTGACAAAAGGTATTAGATTCAATTAAAACTCAATTACAAATTATAGGTCATATCAATTTAAATATTTTTTGAATTTTACAGTAATAATGAAAGCAATAGTTTTGGTAACTGATCACACATTTTCTTTATATCTCATTAATTGTGAAACCACATAATCCTGTAGAATAATATTTAATCTTAAATCGAGTCCATTTTGTACAAATGACCCTATTCATATTGCTAAATGCAGATAACGATCAAAACAGAGATCTTGGAAAACTGGCATCAGACACAAAATTGTATGAGAATTCATAATTAAATTAAGAATCTATTCTCTGTTCTTGGAGGTCAAGTTAGATATCCTTAGCACTAGCTGTCCACTAACACAGAAGCACGAACTTTGAATGAGCCTTTGATGCAGGTTTTCCCGACCAGATATTCACAACAGGAAAACAGAATGATACCTTTGCACTCTACTGCTCTATCTACAGCATCCACTATAGGAATTTCCTGCAGGCATCAAAGCACTTTCCAGAAAAAGAAAGGAGAAAGCAAGAACATGCTTTACAAAAAAAAAAAATCTAGTAAGAATGAGAGAGGGTAAGCTGGGCTTGGGAGTAGGGTAAATTTGGACACTTTTACTCCAGAATCAAGGGGAAGATACTTCAAAGGGGAAGGGAAAAAATGAAATAACATCCACGAATAATGAATGCTGTTGATGTCACAGTTCTGCCAAAAATTGTCCCTGACTAATTTTAAAAAATCCAAATAAATAAGGCTTGACAACATTAAATTCACCACTACCGGATTTCCCATTCATAGGCAGTTTTCCTGAGGAGGTTGGAATCTGTCCCGGCATTGCATATGTGCATGTAAAAACAGTTAATGAAAAAAGGGGGTGGCATACACTTGAAAAAGAGAAAGGGGGGCAACTATGTAATTAGAATCTCAAAAGACTAAAGGAGTGATGAAAATAAATTCCTGTGCCTTTTTCAATGATGAAAGTCTGAGAACACTGCAGAAAAAAGATTTCTATTCTGGCCACTAATCTATTGTCATTTAGAAAAATAAAAGCCACTTGGATTATATTTAAGAAACACTTGGCATGATTTTAACATTAGTGTTCTGGCCTTCCCCACTCATACCTCTCAGAGGCTTCTGTGTTCCCCTTACTGTTGGGTCCTCTCTTTGTCTATTTGTAAAATTAGTATGATTCCTGGGATGTGTCCTAAGTAATACAGATGTGAAAGACACGGAATTCTATTTCCCTTCCAGGAGATCCACCACGCGAACTTACTTGAATCTGCCTTTTTACCTAGCTTCTCTGGGTCTGTGGATTGTAGCATGATTATTCTTTACTTTAAACAGCTTATGTATCTAGGGTGGACTGAGGGCATATGGGGAGAGGACTAGGAGGGATCAGGTTTTCGGGGGAAGAATAGAGAAAGAATACTGGGGTAGACTATTGGAACTGGAGGGCATTTCAAGGGCAAGGTATAAACCTAGTGCAAAGGAAACTCCCAGAAATCTACAAGAGTGACCATAGCTAAGACTCCTAGTAATGAGGGATATGGATCCTGAACCAGCCACTTTCTGTAACTAAGAAAGGCTTCCAGTGGAGGGACTGGGACACCAACCCAACCACAAAACCTTTGACTTATAGTTTGTCCTGCCTGCAAGATGTGTTGGGGTAAATGTCCCACAGAAGTTGTGGGAGGGAGTCGCCAACCAAAGACTGGTCCAGCTTGAGACCCATGCAAAGGCAGAGTTCACACTTTACACTACCTGGAGGGCCAGGACCCAGATGCAGGATAGCCCAGAGACCTAGGATAGAACCAAATATGACCAGAAAATAAATTAATGAAATGATTACTAATGATACTCTGCTCTAATCATAGATTAGTGCCTAGCCCAATTGTCATCAGAGAGGCTTTATCCAGAAAATGATGGCAGCCTATGCAGAGAACCACAGCCAAACATTAAATGGATCTTGGGGAATCCTATGAAAGAAGGGGAGGATGGATTATCATAGCTGGAGGGGTCAAGGACACCACAAAAAAAACCCCACAGAATCAACTAACCAGGGCTCATAGGAGCTCACAGAAACTGAACTGACAACCAGGGAGCCTACATGGGTCTGACTTAGGCACTCTGCCTACATGTTATGGTTGAATAGCTCGATTTTCTTGTGAGACTCCTAACAGTGGGAGCAGGGGCTGTCTCTGACTCTTTTGCCTGCTTCAGTGACCATTTTCCTCCTACTACATTGCCTTACCTAGCCTTTGTGGGGAGATGCCTAATCTTGTTGCAATTTATGATGTCATGTTTGGTTGATATCCCTGGGAGGCCTTCTCCTTTCTGAAGGAAGATGGAGGTGGTGTGGTTATGAGGGAAAAGGGCAGCAAAGAGGAGGATATGTCGGGACATAATATGTGAGAGAAAAACAAATTTAAAAAACACACAGAATTCATAGCAAGAAAAATAATATATTTTGTATTATTTAAAACAATTTTTAAATTTAATATATTTTTATCATATTCTTTGCCTCCTCCAAAGGATGCCTTCTAGATCTTCTCCACCTCCCTTCCCACCCAATTTTTAAGTTCTTTCTCAAACAAACAAAAATCCAACATAATAACAGAGACCCCCCAAAACAAGTAAATAAAATACCCTCTCAAAAAAAAAACCATCAAACTGTAAATAAATAAAAGCACACACAAAAACTGTGGAGTCCTTTATATGGTGATCAACTACTAAAAATGAGGCCTGTCCTGGAGTGGTTGATATACCCAGGGTCACTCTGCTAGAGAAAACTGCTTTTTCCTTTTGCAGCAGGTATAAGTGACAGTTTGATTGCTAACATTTATCTTAGTGAAAATGGATTTCATTCATTTATTCAGTTTTAAAATACAACAAAATAAAATATAATAAGATAAGCTATCACATATAGTGGTATTTTATTTGTACTGAAATGTGATTTTATTTGTATGTTAATAAATAAAGTTGCTTAGGGGTCAGAGCTATTAGCAAAGCCATAGCGAAAGCTGGGCGGTGATGGTGCATGCCTTTAATCCCAGCACTTGGTAGGCAGAGCTAGGTGGATCTCTGTGTGTTCAAGGATACAGCCAGCATTGGAGACACATGACTTTAATCTCAATACCAACCATAGAAGACCTGGAGGTCTGTATAGACAAGCAGTGACAAGGCAGTCATGTGGTTGGGTTTACAACCAATGAGAAGGCAGAACAGGAAGTCTATATAAAGACAAACAGACAGGAAGTAGCTCTCTTTCAGAGAGGTCTCTGGTGGAGAGGTAGGACAGCAGCGGCAGGAAGGGTAAGGTTTTTAATCTCAGCTCTTAGCTATCGCTCTGACCTCTTGGCTTTCTTCTCTGAATCAGCTCTGTGTTTCTTATTTAATAAGATGGTTGGTTACATCTACAATCACAAGTTATCATAACTACTGAAATTGGACAAGACAAACCAACAGAAGGAAAAGAACCCCAAAGAAGACACAAGAATCAGAGACACAGTTGTTCACATACTCAGGAATCCCATAAAAACACTGTACTGGAAGTCTAAAATACACACAGATGACATGGTAGAGACCCTTGTGTATGCTCCTCCCATCTCTGAGTTCATATGAGCTGCTCATATTGATTTAGAGGGCCTTTTTATTTCTTGATGGCCTCCATCCTCTCTGGCTCTTACATTCTTTCTGCCTTTTCTTCTGCATGGTTCTCTGAGCTCTGAGGTTTCTGATATAGATACACCATTTGAGTTTGAGGATTCCATGGTCTCCTACTCTGCGTACTGTCTGCCTGTGGATGTCTATATTTGTCCCCTTCTGCTGTAGGAGAAAGCTTCTTCACTGATGGCTGAACAAGATACAGATTCATGAGTAAAGCAGAAAATCATTAGGAGTCATTTTATCACTATGTTTTTTGTTTTTGTTATTTTCTTTTTTTGGACAAGTATATGGTTTTACCCTAGGTGTCTGGGCTAACTAGTCTCAGGTTACTGGTTGACTAAGGATTCATTTCATAGAGCAGGCCTTAAGTCAGATCAGCTATTGTTTGGTTTCTCTCACAAGTTTTGTGCCACTCTTGCCCTAGCATATCATGGCAGGACACCATTGTAGATAAAGGGATTGTGGCTGGCTTGGTGTTTACATTTCTCTTTTGAGAAGATGCAGAGTATATTCCTGTACCAAAGATGTTGGGATGTAGGGATGAAGGTTCTAAGTAGGCTCCTGCTGGACATCTCTATTTTCAATGAGTTGTATGGGTGTTGTCTTCATTAATGGAACCTTGCTATAGTGGTATTTTATTTGTGCTGAAATGTGATTTTATTTGTATGTTAATAAATGAAGTTGCCTAGGGGTCAGAGCTATTAGCAAGCCATAGCGAAAGCCAGGGCGGTGGTGGTGCACGCCTTTAATCCCAGCACTTGGTAAGCAGAACTAGGTAGATCTCTGTGTGTTCAAGGATACAGCCAGCATTGGAGACACACACCCTTAATCTCAATACCAACCATAGAAGACCTGGAGTACCACAGACAGGCAGTGATGAGGCGGTCATGTGGCTGGGTTTACAACCAATGAGAAGGCAGAACAGGAAGTCTTTATAAGACAAACGCACAGGAAGTAGCTCCCCTTTCAGAGAGGTCTCTTGGCGGAAGAGGCTAGCTGGAAGCAGGCGGGTAAGGCTCTTAGCTCTGACCTCTTGGGCTTTTATCTTTACATTGGCTCTGTGTTTCTTATTTAATAAGACGGTTGGTTACATCTACACCTTGCTGTTAATTTCTGGAGAGCAACCTATAGACTTGGCAACAGCCTTGGTTGCTTAGGGATTTCCATGTGACCCCTTTAGCCTACAACTCAATTGGATGTAATCCAGTCCCAGTACCAGAAGATCCATTAGGTGATAAGAGATGACCAGTTGGGATTCTGTGTCCCCTATTATTTGATAATTTCATTTAGATGTCCTTCATATATGTATGTATTTTAGGAATCCTCTACAGTATTGTTTCCATACTACCCCTCAAATGTCTCCTAATTGTATCTGTTTCTCCCTGTATTTCCCTTCAAAATTAGAAGGGAAAATGTATCTTCTCTACTGAAAAGTAACCAGGGTCTGGAGAGATGACTTAATGGTTAAGAGTATTTGTTACTCATTCAGAGGACCAAGTTTGGTTCCAAGCACCCTGTCAGGAAAGTCATAACCACTTGTAATGCCAGCTGCAGGATATCCAAAGCCACCTTCTGGCCTGTGCTGATACATTGAATCACATAAGCATATACATGAAATTAAAAATAAAACCAATCTTAAAAGCAAGAGAAAAAAGGTAAGCATGTGAATTTATAATATTTGCTCTTACTTCCCTTTCCAGCTTTTATCATTGATATTGTTTTTTCAATGTGTATGGGTATTTTACCTACATGTCTATCTATGTACCATTGCATACCTTTTGCCTGCAGAAGCCACAAAAAAAAAAAAAAAGAATTAGAGTCTTTGAAACTCAGGATACAGATGGATATGGGCCACCATGTTGATGTAGGATTGAAACCATGGTGCTATGGACAAACAAAAAATGTTCTTACATGCTGAGTTTTCTCTCTAGCCTTTTTTTGTTGTTGTTGTTGGTTTTATTCTAATTACTTTATCTTGTATTTCCATACAGTTCAGAAAATGATATAAGCTTGTGATTTAATATACCTCTTTTGATTTTTACTTTGAAATATTTTTAAACTCATGGAAGAATTTCAAGGGAGCAGAAAAAAGAATTACACTCCAACTTGGCACAGCAAATGAAAGCATTTTGCTTCATTTGCTTTTGCTGTCTTTTTCACTATCAGACTTTGGGTTTGTGTAAATATACACATGTGTATACATGTGTAAACGTATATAGATAACATATTTAGAATGGCTTAAGGTTGAAATGTAAGCATTGTCATTCCCCCTTGAATCCTACATAATTCAGTTTATATTTGTTACAAAGAAAGAAAGAAAAAAAAAGAAATATGGCAAAAGAAAGAAAATATCTGTAAAATAAATTTGTGTGATTTATAATTTGCATAGTATTTTTAATACTTAGTATAAGTTTAAAAGTTAAGAATTGTTCCAATAATGTTTGTCAACACACTGTGTGCCTGTGGCTGCTCAAGATACAATTCTCTTTTAATCTAGATAAATCAAATTGCTTTTCTATGTCTTTGTCCGTAATTTTGAAAACTTGGACCAGTGGTATTTAAAATTTCTCTCAGATTATATTTGCCTGGTATATCTTCATTATAAGAGTCAATTCATGAATATTTTACAGGAATATGTGCAAGAGACTTCTTGTTCTTCCTAGTATATCACGTAAGAAAGGACATGACACTAATTTGTCCCATTATTGATGTTAGCTCAACTATTTTTATTGCACTGATATCCAAAGACTGTCTCTGGTTCCCAAATGTTAAATAACACTTGATGAGATATGTGAAGGTGCATAAATATTCCGTTTAATATGAAATTTTATCTGATATTTTAGTAATGATTTATGCCTAAAGTCATTACTTCCATAATGACTGTCTTATTTCATTATAGCCTTCCCAACTATTTGCTGATTTGCTTACATAGTTCCTTGTTGATTTGTTTTGTAATCTTTCACTCTGGAGCTGTGAAATTGTAGATTATAAAATGAGTTGTAGCATACTCCTACTGGGTCTCGTTTTCACTTGAGTTATAAGTATATTCTTTCTATCATTTTCTTTCTACATGTCTTCTCCCTGTCCTTCATACCAAACCATATTGCCAATGAGCCCCATTTTTCTTAGAAACATAGAATAAAGCAATGCACAATAATGTTAAGTAACTGTCACAGTTTAGGCTACTATAACAATGTAACTTAGGCTAATAGTTTATAAACAATGAGAATGAATTGCTTCCGTAATCAAAATCAAGTTATTGGGAGATTTAATGTATGCTGGGACTTGTGTTACTCATAGATGGTGCCTCCTGTGTCATCACATGGTAGAAGGGACAGAAAGGCAAAGTACTAACAGAGACCATCAAACTTTTTTATAAATTCAAAGACCCTAATCATACTAGTGCTATCTGCACAAACTATTCATTTACATTGGGGATTAAGTTTCACTACAATTTTGGAGAGACACAAACATTCAAATCATAACATTTTGTCAGCCTCAATTACTGACCTTCCCACCCACAAATGCCAAAAGCCTCCAATATTTGACTTGTTCTAGTACCATCTCAAAATTCTAAATTCCAGAATACTATGAAAAATCCTGTGAAAGATGTGCTATTGTCCCACTAACTGGACTTAGAAAGGAAGATAATTCAAAAGATGCACAGATCTTTCTCCTTTCTTACATATGTTTATGGGTCTACCTGCTACGCAGCATTCAGAGCCTTAAACCAAACACTGTTTGCATTATGGGCACACCAGAACATATCTAGTCACATTATCGATGAACCTGGGAAGTACAAGAGATGATTCCCTTAAATTTATTTTCCCAGGGATTACCTACAAAAATTTCTACCTAAAAATAATCACACTGATAATCTGAGGTTCTGTTTTAACTGCTTTCACCATCTGAAATAGCAGGTTTATCTCTTGAATCCTGGAGCAGAGAAAATGAAAATGTAAAGTAAATTCTCTAGTAGAGAATCCAGACTTCTAGAAGAAGCAGAAATTATGATTCTAATACAAACTCCTCAACATTTAAAATAATTTCCTCATTTTATATTCCTAGATAGCATATATATATATATATATATATATATATATATATATATATATCACATATGTGTGTGTGTGTGTGTGTGTTATCACCACTGCCCTACATAATTGCAATACTGGAAAGTGCTATGTAATCTTCCTTGAGTAAAGTAGTACATATACGGTTTGAGTGTTAATTGACTCATAACTGTCCAATAAATAAGAGTGTCTCACACTTAGTTATGAGTTATACAACTCCCCCAGTTATATATCCCTTTAGAATGGATGTATAATCAATTGAGATTTCTACAGAAATTGAATAGTGTCTAAAAGAGTAAAGCTCATTATTGTTTTATTCCATTTTCCCTAAAATATTCCTTTATTGCCCACATTAAGTTAGGTTCTGCATTTAATAGTCCATTTTCAAGGTAATATGTCATTATTTATACATTTGAATGTCTTATACCTGAGTAGGACAGATGTATTTGACATTCTAACACAATATGGCAGCATTTGTCAAGTTTGCTTGAAACTCCCACAGAGTGTAAGAGGAATAGATTACACACAGTATAGAAGAGTAGGTCATGCTCCAGGAATTCTTCTTTAATGTCTGCAAGGAAAAGTCAAAGCATTTATGTGTCTAGTAAGCTCCCATACAAAGACAATATCAAAAGTCTCAGGACCACTCCAAGAAAACCACTGTCCTAAGAGCAATCACTTTAATAGATACACACATTGAAGCACAGAAAAGGAAAATGATTGATTCTTTAAGATGAATTCTGGAATACCCACAAAGCAAGGAACATTTGTGCACAAACTTGAAAAGTTTGGTGAAGGATGATCAAATAAACAAATAGAAAAATTGGTGATTCCTGATAAGGCAATAAATACACACATCAAAATTCCATAAACCTTTCCTACAGGCTGTGATGGCTTATATAATCAGTAATACTTGATGCTCATTGGTGTTAATCAAAGGGTGCGAGACAGCAATTGGTAGCAATTATACAATATAATCATTTTTTAAATTAAAATTTTGTTTTTATTTTTTGAAATTAAAATACAATTACTACATCAATTTCTTGGTTCTCTTCCCTCCCTCTTCTAATCTTTCCTGTGTACCCATTTGCACTCTCTCAAATTCATTACTTCTTTTTCTTTAATTGCTGAGACATATATATGTATATAATATATACTTGTGTACACATATGTATATATTATATATACACATACATACATGCATGCACACACAAAAACATATACCTGTTCAACCCATATAATATTAGCTGTATGTATATGATTCAGGATATTGGATAACTAACTGAGGTCTCTTCCCTGGGGAAGACTCTTTCTCTTCCTCTTGGCATTCCTTAGCTGCCTGAAGCACCTCTACAAAACTTTTCTACTTGTTATCTGGCTTATAGGTAATGCCAAAGACTCACTGAAAATCGAAGACTGGACATACTTAATTTAGTAACCTCAATTCTCTATTGACATGCTTACTGAAAATAGTAACAGGTGTTTGATTTTTGAATAGCTGAATGAATAATGAATGAATGAGCTAATATCAACAGCAAACTCAACATGAATTACAGAGCTCCTTTAAGAACAGAAAATATGAATCCCTCTGGTGGGAGGAAGGGCGGCAGAGCATGTTCCAAGCTGACACTTATAGAATCTCTTCCCTCTGGTTTTAATAATGGTTAAGAAATAATGAAGGTATAAATCAATTTAATAGCTCAAAATGTACTTTGACATTCTAACAGCCTCTCCTCTATTAATGCAATTTAAGATATGAAAACATTGGGTAGAATTAGTAAAAGGAATATAAACAGATTGAGACAAGATTCAAGACAGCATGCTGGGCAATTACCAATCTACATCAAAACTGATGGCCCTCATGTAAGCACTCTCCACGTCAGACTGCCGCAATCTGTCTGCAACAGCACAGAGCCACGGGATCTGGAGTACACACATGGTATGGCAGTCTGCACAGCATGGAAGCCATTTGCAGGCCTTGCCTTCAGATGCTCTGGCTGTTATTTTTTGTTTTGTCTAGTCTTTAGAACAACTGCTATTTTGATACATTCTGAGATATTTATTTAAGATTATACTTATGGAAGAGGGGTTCAAATCTGCACAGTACTGATCTCAGAATTTTGCATAATGATGTTTTATTTCTTTCTCTGAAGCAATATTCACATTTCTGTAAAACTAATTTTGACTTATGGTGAAAGTGATTTTGGGCTTTTAACATATCCAACTTTTCAAATTAGGAAGAAAAACTGTTCCATGTTGTTACTTGCTGCTTTTGAAAAGGACATTCAATATTCAACATCCGAAATCTGCTTTAGGGTTCTGAAGAAGAACCTGACTTTCCCCAGAGAGTCATGAGATAGCAGAGAGGAGGCAGAAGGCAACGTGAGGCACAAGGCATGGCGCCAGGAAACGCTTCTTCAAAGGGTCAGTGCTTCCTGCTCTAACCCAGCCACTCCTGGCTGGTGTCGTTCCTCAGAGAGATAGGACGTTACTGGAAATGCAGCCACTCTAATCCCTGTAATCTCAGTATTTGTGTCTTCACATTTAAAGCACAGAGAAAAATTTTCATCCACACATATAAATCTCTTTCATTCTCATCCCAGTCACTGAAAATGGTGAGTCTATTCATTGATGATGAACTGGGGCTAGTGATAAACAAGTGTGGGGTTAGGAATCATCTCTTCCACCACACAGGTGAGATGACAGCCGTGTGCATCACTTCCCCTGGGATGTTTTGTCTTTTGCTTTCCTCGGGACATGGCACCATTTCACTAGAAGTGATAGTATTCACTCCAGCTGTTACTTTAGTTAAATCAGGACTGCATGTTTCAAGTTAATGCAACAAAGCCCTTTGCTTGGAAGGCTTGCTTTATGAATAAATTAGAAGTGACTTTAAGCAATGTTCTCTAGATCACAAAAAGGAGAAAAAAAATAAAAGTTCCAATCAATTCTTATAGGAGTATTATTATTTATCTAATGATAATAAAATGCTAATACTCTATTTTAGTTAACATTGACTCTGATAATAATAACCCTGATCTAATTGGTTTAATCCTACAAGTCCCACCAAATCAGGCATATATAAACCCACCCTGTAAGTACAAACACCAGTTCTTGAAGAGTTTGACAACTTGTAGGTAGTATTTTCTATTCTCCATTCATCTGACCTACCAATATTCATTTAACCATAATTTTGTACTTATTTTTAAAATTCATAACACCAACAATGTCAGTACTCAAGAAGTAAGCACTATCATCCACAATATTATAGAGAACTCAGGTGTATTCTCTGGACTGAAAGTATAGACAAACACGATTGCTTAATAAGCGCGCGTGTGTGTGTGTGTGTGTGTGTGTGTGTGTGTGTGTGTGTGTTGCACATGCGCACATGCACGTGCATGTGCGTATACTCCATATATTTTATTATGTGTGTGAGATACAAAAAGAAAGAGATAGAGAGAGAAAACAAGTAACAGTGAAAGGCTTGTTAATTATTTGGGATAGAAAAGATGTCAACACTTTTATTCACGTACTAAAAAAGGAAAATTCATCAACCTGAATTCACATTTATACCAAGAACAATGATATAAAAAATAAAGAAGGGTTATCAAATGCCTTTTTACCACTCTACTTGGCTGAATGGAGCCTAACTAGAACCCCAGGTAGATCTAGGACTCATTCTCCCATTGCCTGCCCATCCATAACATCCCATCTGTCATGAGAACTGATTGAGGTCCACCTTGGATCTCCAGATAGGCCACCTACACCCTTTACTCAGCCTGACTACCAATGAATTACATCATCGACCACCAGGCCCAGCACCAGAACTATGTATAGTCTGCCCTGAAGCCCCAGGTAAGTCACTTGACCCGTCTTTCTATCCATTTATCAGATATCCCATTCAACACCAAGAGCAGCACAATAACACTTGGAGTCCATCCAGATTGTGGCTGCTGTTATAAAGGACCACAAGGAGAACATTGTGACCCTTAGGAAACTTCTGAAGACTGGTAAGGAGAATGTTCTAAGCCTGAAGAAGATTAAGTCCTAGGCTCAGAAGTTGCACTTATCCTTTGTGGGCTAACTAAAGAAAAAACAAAAATATGCAAAGACCTTACACATCCATGGACTGGTAGAATAGATTTTGTGAAAATGACCATCTACTAAAAGTAATTTATAGTTCCAATATGATTCACATCAAAATCCCAATGCAATTTCTCACAAAATTGAAAATAATAAATAAAATTCTAAATTATATTAGATAACACAAAACACTCAAGATAGCCAATATATTCTCAACAATAAAGGAACTGCTGGCAGTGTCACCACCCCTAACTTTAAGCTGTACTGCAGGACTGTCATGACTTCTGAAGCTGTGTAGAACTTAAAGGGGGACACTGATGCAATGGGCGGGGTAAAGTTCATTAGGGAAATGAAATCCATATGATATATTCAGGACACAGAACAAAGACACGGCTGCTAATCCAGCTGGTGTTGTCCTGCCCTTCCGCCCAAAGGTGATGGGAACCAACTGCAATCCACACTTCTTCTCCAACCACCCGAGAGAGAGCACAGGACCCCTTTCTTCCATTCTTATTCAGTCATGTACTCAGAGAACACCATGCCCCATAGTGCTAGTCACCCCAATACCATTGGCTGAATGGATTGAATTCCTATAATACTTCCCCTTTTTTCTAATTAAGAAGATTCAAATCTTAATATAAAACTATATATGATAAGAACAACTATCACGTATTGTCCAGAGGAAAGATAAGATAATAACATAAACCAAAATGGAACTATAACCAACAAGAACAACATTAAGCAAGAACTGTGTTCTTGATGTCCAGACCACATTGACAAATTATAGAGATTACTCCAATAGTTGTCTTATCCTGAGGAGTCTAAGTCTTGCACCTAATATGCCCTTAGCTAAGACTCAAGATGATTGCAACTGTAACTATCAAATCTTCAACCTCATCAAAGACATGAGAAAGTAATATTATCTAAGTAAGCAGGAAGTACAAGCAAATGACTTCTAAAAATGCAAGGAAATGACAGAAACAGCTGGCTGGACAGCCATCCAAGTTTTCTCTGCAATGTTGGGACTTTGCAGAATAGGCCTAGAATATCTGACAGACATTTTTAGAAGCAGGAAAATTTAAAGGACTGTTCTACCCTGCCTTGGCAAGTGCCAGCAGTCACTTTTCCTTGTGTCCTGCTTGTCCAGATTGAAAAGCATGCTTACTGTCAGCAGTCCAGGTAAGGGCAGTTCTTTGCCCAATAGGCCAGTTTTGCCAAGAAGAAAGCAAACTCCATATGGAATGTCTTTGTTGCCCATCATCCTCTTGGGAGTATATTGGTGCTGCTAGGAACAGTCGTGTCTCATGGCAACAGAATTGGAAGTTATTAAAATATTTACATGCTATATTCTCTAAGTCTCAGAAGTGTTTGAATATTACCTGTTTTTGTGGAATATATCTCTGCCCACCTAGAAAACCTAACTGACATGACTACAAGTTTGACAAACATGGGTGACTATTAACCTGTAATTCTTATCAACCTATATAGCTTAAAGACTAAAGCCTCACATTATAAAATAAATAATCTTTACATAGATGTACAGTATAAGGACAATGATCTCAAAATTGTTATGTTATACAAAAAATATCTTTATCAGAGATAAAAATATATAGTGCAATATGACAAAATATCCTTAATTTGCATCAATATACAAAATATGCTAAACGGAAGTAGAAACATTTATACAGTGCTGTTGTTGTATAGTATTATTTGAAGGTGTGTTACTTTTCCTATATAAAACACCAGATGGTCTAATAAAGAACTGAATGGCCAATAGCTAGGCAGGAGAAAGGATAGGTGGGGCTGGCAGGCAGAGAAAATATATAGAAGGAGAAATCTGAGAGAAGAGGAAGATCTAGGAACAAGAGAGAAGGGGAAGGACTTCAGGGGCCAGCCACTTTGTCATGCTGTTACATAGCAAGGCACAGAGTAAGAGTAAAATTTACAGAAGAGAATGGGAAAAGCCCAGAGGCAAAAGGTACATGGGATAATTTAGGTTAAGGAAAGTTGGCAAGAAACAAGCCACACTAAAGCTGTGTATTCATAAGTAAGAAAAAGCCTCTGTGTAATTATTTGGAAGCTGGGTGGCAGGTCCCCCCAAAGAGCAAAAACACAGTATGACAAAAATAATTTTACATTTGTATCAATATACAAAAATATTTTAAACAGAAGTAGAAACATGTATGCAATATAACAAAAATAATTTTGAATTTGTATAAATATACAAATTATCTTAAACAAGAAAAGAAAAAAATTACATTTGTATTAATATACAAGAATCCATACCAATGCAAATTATTTAAAACTGATAGTTGCTTTTTTAGTTTACAAGTAGATATAATAATCTACCTTATTATCTTATCATATCTATCCCCCTTTTTTCTATTCCAAACACGATTCCTGAGTCTAATCTTTATTGTTCTGCCCCCAAACCTATAATAATTTACAATCAACCTCTTACAGATGACAATTATCCATAATCCTGAGAAAAATAAAAAACCTGTTGGGAGAAGGGGCATCGATTTCTTAGGATTACCTCCTGCTGTCTGGGGGATGATGGTATCTCTATGGAATCCTGTAAAAGACTGAAACAATGGTTAAATCTCATGAAGACTAGCTATAACATTTGTAGCCAGTTTCTGAATAATGTAAAGCTTATCTGAAGTTCTGGCTAGAGTGGTATAGGATGGTGGAGCATCTCAGTTTGTAGTCCAAGGCCGATCTTTGAGTGGCATTTATTGGTTCAATGGCATAAGTATGGACCAGGTAGAATCATGGTTGTGGGGCCCCATCATCCTTTTGGAGATTTCAGACAATCCCACGCACATATAGTCACGTGATTTTTTATTAAGAAGCTAAAATTACACACCTGAGGAAAGGCATAAACTTCAAGAAATGGTGGGTCAGCTTGACAGCTACATATAGAATGAGGCTGTACCCTTGTCTCTCAGTGCACAAAAATCAACTCAAAATACACTGGAAATTTGGCATAAAACTACAGGAGAAAATATGGAATATGTTTGAATTTCTAAGCACTATGTGAAGAAAGTCCTGCACAGGACCCCATGTTCATTGTTATAATAGTCACAGTTGCTGGGATTAGAAACAAGTTACATGCCCAGTAACTGATAATGAAAATATGTTGCATTTTCACAATATAATATTATTCATCTATTAAGAAAATTGAAATTATGAAATTTGGAGGAAAATGGAGGGAGCTAGTAACAGTCATTCTGAGTGAAGTACTCAGACACAGAAAAGAAAACCATGTTCTATCACTCGTGGGTATTAGTGTCAAATCATCAGATATGCAGATTGTATTTCAAGTTCTCATGTGAGTCAGAAGATTAGTAAGGGGCCATAGCGAGGGGTTCTCCCAAGGAAGGGAAGAGTAAACAGTGGTATCCAGGGTTTCAGGAGAATAACAGAGCAGGAAGTGTTAAGCTGGTGTAAGAGTTAGGAGGGAAAACTAGAAAGGGGGATGTGTGAATGATAACAAACTCTGAAGGCCCTTTGAAACATTCACAGATAAAGGGAATGCTAGGCATGATGGCTCATGACTTTGATCCCAGCACTTCAGAGGCAGAGGCAGAGGCAGTTAGATCTCTCTGAGTTCAAGACTGGTCTACATAGTGAGTTCCAGGGCAACCAGGGATTCTGTCTCCAAAAATATATTTTATTTTATTTTTCTTGTGACTCAGTGCTTTGCCAGAAGAGGGTGTAAAAATCCCTTTTATCTGGAGTTGCAGATGCTTGTGATCCACCTTGTCCAGAACTTGGCGGTAAAACCCTATTGCTGCAAACACCACATACTGGACCCACAAAAGATGCAGAAATTAACTGGTACTTACCAGAAGCTTCATGCCTCCTGGTTAACTTTCATCATGCTGGAAGGTGATATCCAGGCTACTGTAAGATTAAAGTAATCACAGTTCTTACCCAGTTGTGAACCCTTAAATTTATAATAACTACTGTCCTGACCGGATATGCCCACCAATGTAACAGTAGAACAAATGTTATGGGAGAAATCAAGCATTTTCTGATTGGATACAAGGTCTGTTCCTTGAGATTGAACCAATCACTGACACTGTTCATGAGCTCAAGAACCTGTAGATCAAAAGACGACCAGTTGTAGGAGAAAACCTAATACAGTTGTTCTGCTAATGGACATAGTACTAAACTGACTCCTAAAAACTTACTGTTATACCCACAGAACACTGCATCTCTCAATCCTCATCAGAGAAGCATATTTTTGCAGTAGATAGCAATATAGAAACTTTCAACTGGCTAACATGAAGATTATAAGAGACTGTGTAGTCCTCATCCCTAAATGGGATGTGTGTACTACAACCTCCTGATAAGGCTCTTGGAACTTCAATGAAGAGGGGGTAGAAGGATTATAATAGGTGGAATGTGACTGCAAGGAAATATTATTTTTAACACAAGAGATGAGTTTCACCTATGAACTCTCTGAGATTAAGACAACATGTACAAGACTTACACAGGTTCAGTCCAGACAAAATCCCATGATGGAGTGAAAGTGAGCATGAAATCCTTCCACTAACTAAGGACCTATTTTCATTTGCTAGCTCTGGGAGAAGATGATGGAGCGTTGTTACTTTAATAATGTAATCCCTGTTAAACCATCCAAACTCCAGGACAATCCCCATTCCTAAGAGTATTTGGGCAACACAAACTTGACTTGATAGTAAAACAAAAGCAATCCAAAAAAAAAAAGAGTATAAAACTCAAAATTGGGTGGGTAGAGTAATAAAGGTAGAAAAGGTAGATGTGGGAAGAGTCAGTGGTGAATATGATAACAAAAATAAGTGGTGTGGAATTCTCTAATAATTAAAAAATAATGAATTAAGTGCTTGGATTGTTTTGTCTTTTTCCACTTGTATCCACCCCAGTCTAATAGAAGAAAGGCACAAGAAATTCTCCCTCTCACCTACCCCTCCTCAAACCCTTCCTATGTCCCTCTCCACTCTCAAGTTCATAGCCTCTTTCTCTTTGACTATTATTGTTGAATGTCTGTGTGCATACACTCATGTGCACAAATATATGAAAATACACTTTCTGAGTCCATTTTTGTTGTTTGTGTATATATTGTTTCAAGACTAACCACTTTACGTTGGTCAGTGAATAAGGGTGGTTATTCATAGGAAAGGCTACTCTTTTCTTATTTTACCTTTCATTAGTTGCCTATAGTTCTTTCTCTAGGACTAGGACTTGTAAACATTCCCCATTCCATGTTAACATGCCCATTGATATTGCCATAGTTCCAGTCTGGTTTATGTAGACATTTCTAGGAGAGATTGTTTCACAGTAGACTTCTTTGTATTCTGACTCTTAGAATCTTCTGATCCCTCTTCCAAGATGTTCCCTGAGCCTTAGATGTAGGAATTGTAATGTAGATGTATCCGCTGGGGCTGCTGGACTTTCTAACTTCTTCTGATCTCTGCATTGTGTCCACTTCTATTTTTTTTGTGTGTGTGTGTGAGATGGTAAAACAAACATATTTTGTAAAGAGTTGGGTTATATTAAGGCCCATAGCCAGTAACATAAATGCAATCTTAGGAGCTTCTGAGTTCTCCTTTGTGAATTTGGACAATTTACCTAAAATTTCTGTCTCATTTTTCTTAGCCATAAAGTTAAACATTGGTATTGTGCCAATCACACAGATCTGTGAGAAATCAGGACCCAGTGTGTACAAAGCATATAGAATTTTGCCAACCACAAAATTAGTTCTGAATATATTAGAGCACCCATGATTGTATATATACACAATCTGTGAGTGTCCTTTATTATAAATTCTATTATATAAGATCTTTTGATTCATGGCAGAATATGACTCTTATGCTCATTTGATGAAAATGAGATTAAGTATATAAGAAGTTAGATGTGAGATAATGCTGTGGTATAATACTCTTGTATACTGTAAAGATTTGTCACTCAAATTGGTTTAATAAAATGCTTATTGACCAGTAGTTAGGCAGGAAGTATAGACAGGATGACCAAACTGAGAATTCTGAGAAGAGGAAGTGCGGAGTCAGGAGTCATCAGATGGATGCAGAGAAAGCAATATGAGAATGCCATACTGAGAAAAGGTATCAAGCAATGTGGTTAAACATAAATATGAATTAAGGGTTAATTTAAGTATAAGATCTAGTTATTAATAAGCCTGAGCTGCTGGCCAAGGATTTACAATTAATAGAAGCCTCTGTGTGGTGATTTGGGAAGCAGCTGCTAAGTATTTGGAAGTTGCTGACAGGACTGAAACTTCTGCCTGCAAGACAGCCAAGGAAAGTGAAGATACATCTTGGTAGCTTTGTCTCTTAGTCAGACCTGAGTTAGAGGTAAAGGAACCTCAAAAGCTACAGCTGTATTCTGGTCACTGTTTCTTCTGAAAGAGTTAACCCCTCTTTAGGTAAGAACACTCCAATTCATCTTGATAGTCCACAATTTGCTTTGCAGTGTCAACTAATCTGCTTAAATTGAAAGTGTCTTTCCACAGATTTGTTTTCCACTGAGCAGACAGAAATTGAGGACAAACACATAAGTAGTGATGAAAAACAGTAGAATAGTTATTAATTAGGTTCCCTGGGTATTTGAAAGTAGTTAAAGGTAGAATAGAAAACTTGATCTGTTGTGTTTAATATTACAAGCTTGTATAAGTTGAACTGATTTTTATTTTTAACCAAACATCAATAGATCACCTCATATCTAAAGGATTCACAAGACATAGTATGATAGCAGAATCCTAGTATAAAATGCATGATCTGCTGAGTACGTATCATGCAGTTACAGCTCTTCAAACACTCCTAATCAACAATTCATTTAAAGTCCTTATGCAATTTACAGAAAAGCAATACTACTTTCTCTTAATAAACTAGTTTTCTTTAAACTTATATCTTAAGCTTCCAATACCCAAAGCATGTGATAACTAATAAACCAGTTGTTATTCCTTAAAAGTGCCTTTAATAATATCATGTTTTTTTCTTTAGAGCTTACATTAAATTAGAAATCTAATGCAGATAGATGGTACATTAAAACAAATGTCACTGAGATTAGAATGAGAGAATGAAAATTTTGTGTGTAGAAAACTCAAACAACACGACAAGTCAACAATCTGTACAAAGCTGTGTAAATTAGATGAGAAACTGTTGGTGAGGCAGGATGAAGATGGCTATTAGCTGGAACATCTATTCATTTAGAAAATGTGTCAAAATGCCAGGACTGCCAAGCATCTCGTCACTATGAACTTAATTGTTGGAACCAAGGATGCTTCAGAAGCAGAAGGATGTGCTGTGTGCACAAAGATGTGCATGATACCATGCCATTGGTAAGCAGAATTTTGTTTTAGATTTCTCTGCTTAAAATTTGCTTTTACTTTTTAAACTTCAATCTATAAAGTCACATCTACTCTTTTCCTGACCTCCCTACAGCAGATCACTACTCTTAACTACTCTAATGTGATGTATTCATTTGAGTATTGCTTAAAATGGGGATTGTCATATGATGGACATTTTTGTTTAATTATTATTATCTTAGATAACTTGTCTTCTTAACTTTTCAATAAAAATTATTTGTAAAGCCTACATATATTAATTTTTGTATTACATTTATTAAATTTTGTTTGATTTCTATGAATTGTTGCACATGGCCTGATGTTTTAGAATCAATTAATTTTACCTTTCCCTTCTCTTGATATAGATGTGATTATATGAAGATTACAAATCTTTGCAGGAATAATGAAAAAAAATGATGCTGCAATGTAAATCCATCCAAGAATGCTAAGCTTTATATTTGTGTCTGATACCTGATATTTTGTTTCTTAAATGAGTATATAGGCAAGCATTCACATCTCAGTTTTGAGTTTGTCCACACTGAATCAAACACATACTGAAAGGAACACAAGTAGATCATAAAATATCTACAACTCTTTTTCTGATTAGTTTGTGTTATTTCTTTCAGTTAAGTAACTATTATATTTCACTTTATTGTTACATTGTATTTTCATTTATATTTGAAACAGTATTTTACACTGTAGCACAGGTTGACCTCTAATTCATGATGTTCCTGCCTTGTTCTCTTGGATGCTGAGACTGAAACATTTGCTACCAGCTTAGGCTAACTACTGTCATACCTAATGGCATATGATGCATCATCCTAAACTCTTTTGAAGTCAACTATGCATATTGTTCAATGAACCCTTGATGTGTGCAACCCGAAGGTTTCTCTGGTCCCACCCAGCCCAGCAGTCCTGCAGCCACATATAAAATGATCACTCAGTGTCATATTAATTACCAATTGCATGGCCTATGGCAGGCTTCTTGCTAACTGACTCTTATAACTTAACCCATTTCTATTAATCTATAAGTTGCCATGTGGCCATGGTGTTACCAATCTTCTGGCATCTTGCTGATCCTTGGGTCGTGGCTGGCCTCTCCCCCTACTCTCCTTTCTTCTCTCCATAAATCTGTTTGGATTTCCCACCTGCCTCTAAGCTGCCTTGCCATAGGTCAAAAATAGCTTTATTAGCCAATGAGAGCAATACCTATTCACAGCATACAGAAAGATATCCCAGAGCACTTCTCCTTTTCTATCTAATCCAAAAAAGGTTTTAACTTTAATATAATAAAATTACATATAATAGAAGAGCTATCAAGCAGGAATTACAGTTAAAACATCTAGTCTATTTGTATTTGTCAAAATTAAAGAAAATATTCTATCTATCCCATATTTGTGAGTCTAAGGTTTCATTATAATTTATTTTTTATCATAACCAAAGAAAATTATAACTATTTAGTCTTCAACTACATCAAAGACCCTAGAAGGATATAATATTACCTAAGTAAACAAGAAGGGCATTGTAAGCAACTTCCAAAAATCTAGAATGACAGGAACAGCTGGCTGCCTGGACAGTCACTCAAAGTTTCTCTGCAATGTTGGGGCATCCATCTTCAGCCTACAGGCCTACAGTTTTTTAGTTACTTCTCCCTGTGTCCTGGCAGTCTCCTCTGTGAAGCAGGAACTTGATGGACCATCTTGCCTTATTTTGGCAAAATTTAGTGGTTATTTTTCCATGGGTCCTGCATGTCCAGTCTATATAACATGCTGTCAAGCAGTCCAGGAAAGAGCAGTTCTTTGCCCATCAGGCCATTTTGTGCCAAGAAGAAGATAAACTCCATATGGAGTGTCTTCAATGCCCATCTTCCTCTGTTAAGTAAATCAGTACTTCCAGGAGCAGACGTGTCTCATTGTCCAGAAAGTCTAAGATTTTAAAACACTTTAAATGCCACATTATGTAAGTCTTTGGCATGTTTGAAGATTACCTACATAATTGAAATATACCTTTATAAACATAAAAAACTTAACTAACATTGCTATATTTGATTATCCTAGATGACTATTAATCTGTATTTCTTAATTATATATTACAGTTTTAAATGAGCTGCATAAACATAATACCTTAAACAAGAGCAGAAATATACATACAGTATAACAAAATTAACTTTAAATTTGTATCAATAAACTAAAACTTATAGCAATGTAAAACATTTTAAACAAGTTGCTACTCTTTAAAAGTGGATTCAATAATCTACTCTTTCATCTTATCATAGCTATAATATCTTCTTTTCTTCTTTAGAAAGATATTGCATTTATAATCAACCCCCTTTAAGTAAAAATAAACATTTATAAACAGTATTTTGGGAATTTGAGCATAGATTTTCCTACTATTTCCTGCTGATTGGGGGTGCTGGTAACCTTATGGGGATCTTGAGAAAATTAAGAATTATAACTAAATCTTGGCTGTAGTAGTCTGTGAGGATGGATCCTCTCAGCCACTTGCTTTGAAGCTGATTTTGGATTTTGGATCATCTGGGCCATGGTGTCGTCAGAGACCTTTCAGGGGGGTTTTAGCTGATCAAACCATATTAGTGTGGAAGCAATCCATAAGTTATCATCTTCTGTAGAAACCAAAGCAGAATCTCTTTTACAAAGCAATGTATCCTTAGACACAAATTTTGAAGTCAAGATACCTTTAAAATAAATATATTAGTTTAACTCATTAACCTTTACAATCAAATGTCTTTCTGCAGTCAAAAATTCCAAAGTCAATATCCAGACTCTCTGTATGATTTTCATCTTAATGTGGCTTATTATATTACTTTTACTGTCTCCTTAAAGACTTTATTTTATTTTATTTATTTATTTGGGTTTTTTTTTGAGATAGGATTTCTCTTGGAGCCTTTCCTGAAACTCTCTCTGTAGCCCAGGCTGGCTTCAAACTCATAGAGATCCTCCTGTCTCTATCTCCCAAGTGCTGGGATTAAAGGTGTACACCACCACTGCCTGGGCTTAAATCTTTATTTTTTTTTAAATTATCTATTTCTTTATGTAACTGTCTATCCTCCTTTTCATTTTTCTTCCAAGCCTACATACATTTTTACACACAAGGTAAACAATTTAGAGATTTATTCTATCTGAATCTGTCTTTTGTGAATCTATAATCCTTTTCTGATCATTGTAAACTACAATGTGGCTAAGATTGAAGCAGCAGCCCAGGCTGCTGACTGTGCCCACTTCAGCTTTTCAACATGGTGGAGGTACCCAGGAGAGTCACCCTTACCCAGCCAACTCTGGGGTCCATGCTGTCACCAGATTAGTGTGCAGCTGGCCCACAAACCATTTCTGTCTGTGTGAGTAAAGGCTAAATCCACCATGCAGCATGCTGCACAGTTTGGAGACACCTCTGTGTACCACGAGGCAGGAATCCACCATGCTGCACTCAAGCCTGAATGCTGCAAGTCTCTGTATCATGGTCTGAATCAGACATAAAATGGAAGCTGTTTTTGGCTCCATTTTATAATCTCTTATTAAGTTCTCTCAGTTTTAGGTGGAAACTTTAGTGAACATGTTGGTCAGCCAAATGTAGCCAGAAGGTTTCTCCAGTCCTGCCTGGCCCCATGGTCCCACCTGGCCCCACAGTCCTGAAGCTGCTTATAAAATAATCACTCAGAGGCTTATATTAATTACTAATTGTATGGCCTATGGCAGGCTTCTTGCTAGCTAGCTCTTATAAAACTTAACCCATTTCTATTAATCTATAAGTTGCCACAAGGCTGTGGCATTATTGGTCTGCTGGCATCTTACTGTTCCTTGGGTGGTGTCTGGCATCTCCCCTTATACTCCATTCTTCTCCCCATATCTCTGCTTGTATTTCCCACCTGCCCCTAAGCTGCCTTGAATAGGCCAAAACAGCTTTATTTATTAACCAATGAGAACAACACATATAAACAGGATATAGAAAGACATCCTACAGTAAACAGATATGCCTTTTGTTAAATTTTACAGGCTGATTTATGAACCCCCCACATTCATTTGCTGAATTCATAACCTGAGATTGCAAATATGTTTGGAGATTGTTAAGGTTAACACTTTTTAAAAGGTTATTAAGGTAAAGTGGAGTTTTAAATAGTGAGATTCTAATCCAGTTCAGTTAGTGTCCTTATAAGAGAAAGGACATGGGAACACTGTCTGCTTGAAAACAGATACTGGTCATACAAGAACTTTCTGAGGAGGTAGTGGTCTACAATCCAGGAAGTGAATCCTTACCAAGAACACCTTAGTTTTGAACTTCTAATTTCTAGAAATCCAAAGGGGAAAAATGTCTACTGTTAAAGTCTCCTATTCCATGGCATTGTCAAGACAGCCAGAGATGAGAAACACAGCAGGGGAACTTGATCTTCCAGGAGTCAAGATTTCTAAATCTGCAATATTACAAATTTTCAGAATTAGAAACACAAAGACCCTGAGAGGTAGTGGTACCTAGGACTGTTCCTGTCCCCAGCCTTTGACACTGACACTCTTAGATCCACAAGATTGAAATCTTAAACTTAAGAAATACCTGAAACTGATAGACAAAAACATAGGCATTACACTGCAGGATACATGTGTAAAAAATGACTTTATTTGCCCAAAGAATTAAGGCCAGAAATTGATAAGCAAGACTTCATAAACTAATAACTCAAAAAGAAACAAAAAGAAAGACTACTTACAAAAGAATAGACCAACAGAAAGCAAAGAACAACTCATTAAAAAAAATAGACATAGGACCTGAATAGAGTTCTCAAAAAAAAAAAAAAAAAAAAAAAAAAAAGGTAAAAAAATATCTCAAAAATGTTCATCCCTCTGCCCCAGTAATTAAAAAAATGAAAATCAAAACTACTTTGAGGTTTCATCTTACCCCACTCAGAATGGCAAAGTTCAACAACACAAGGAACAAATAAATGCTGGAGGAGTGTAGGGAGAAGGTCAAGTTTATTTACTGTTGGTGGCACTGGAAACAGATGCAGCCACTATAGAAATCAGTATGGAGAATTCTCAATAAGCTAAAAATAAGTCTGCCACATGGCCCAGCTAGACCCTCCTTGGCATGTGCTGAAGGGTCTTGACACCCTGCTTCACAGATTCTTGCTCAGCCATGTTCATTGATGCTCTATTCAGAGTATCTAGGGAATGGAGATGAGCTGACTGTCCTTTAACTGATGAATGAATAATAAAAGTGTGGTACATATACACTATGAAATACTGTTCCTATGCACAGAATGAAAGCATGAGCTTTGCAGGTAAGTGGATGGAACTACAAAAACTTCATACTGAGTGAGGCATCCCAGACAGAGAAAGAAAAAAATGTGGCATGTAATCTCTCTTTTGAGGCTCCTAGTTCCAAGTCTTCGGATGTGAGTCCTACTAGCTCTGGTGTTGGTATACCTATAGTAACTATAGAACTCTCAAAAGTAAAACAGGACCATTACCAGGATAGGGGGTGGGGGATCAATACAGAGGGGAACATCAGGGTACAAATAATCAGGGAAATGGGACAAGGAAAAAGGAGGACCCTAATTAGAGAGAGGAGAGGAAAATAAATATAGAAGAAGAAGACAGGAGATTTAAAATAGTGATGTCTGAAAACCACAAAGAATTATACTATTTTTGGTTATGAGCCTATCCTTTAATGGCTGAGCCATCTCTCCAGCATCATAGAGCCTTCATCCAGTAATGGGTAGAAGTAGATGAAAAGATCCACAGTCCAGCACTAGGCTAAGCTCCAGGAGTCCAGTCAAAGAGAGGGAAGAGGGATTATATGAGCAAACGGGGTCAAGATCATCATGTGGAAATCTACAGAGACAACTGAACCAAGCTCCTAGGAACTCAAGAACTTTAGACCAACAGCCGTGGAGCCTGCATGGGACTGGACTAGACTCTGTGTATACAGGAGACAGATGTGTAGCTTGGTCTGTTTGATGGGGCACCTGGCAATGGGATCAGTATCTATCCCTGGTGCATGAGCTGGCTTTCTGGATCCCATTACCTATGGACAGACACCTTGCTCACCCTTGATGTAGGGAGGTAGGGGGTAGGAAGGGGGGGTTGTGTACTCAACTGAATGTACTAGGCTTTGTTGACTCCCTATGGGAGGCTTTATTCTTTTAGAGAAGGGGAATGGGGGTGGGCCAGGGGGAGGCTGGGGTGGGCAGAAAGAGGGATAAGAAGGGGATCTGCGGTTGGTATGCAAAATGAATTAAATTTTTAAATAAAAAATATTGAACAAAAAGGGAATTATACTATTAACTATCTACAAAAATAAAACCTTAAGATCATTATATGGGTATAAATTCTCCATGTATGAAAGTAGCAGTTGTCTTAGTTTTGGTTCTGATGACTGTGATAAAACACTATGGCCAAAACCAACTTGAGGAGCAGAGTTTCTTTCACCTTATAAGATTGAAGTCCCATTGCATCATTGGCAGTAGACATGGCAAAAATTCAAGGGATGAATTTGGATACAGGAACTGAAGCAGAAGCCATGAGCAATAGTGCTTACTAGCTTGCTCCTTATGGCTTCCTCAATCTGCTTTCTTGTCCAGCTCAGGACCACCTTTCCAGGGATGGCAGTACACGCTGTAGTCTGGGATCACCCACATAAGTCATTACTTAATAAATGTTCTATAGATTTGACTGCAGACAATCTAATGTAGGCATTGTCCCAATTAAAATTCTTCTCCCAAATAACTCTAGCTTGTGTCAAGTTGACATAAAAGAAACCTGCAATGTAGTAAATAGGCATTTATAGCAGTGACCCAGACCTGCTGTGGTCTTCCCTGCTGTGCATTCTACTTGAAGAGCCAAACTTCTGTCCGTATATCTGAGGAAATGGGCTGGAGAAGTGCATTGACTATGCTGTTTTTACAGCAAACATTTGCCACCTGGCCACATCTCTCCTTCATTGTGGTCAAAGGCACAAGATCTATCTTTTTCTTGTATATTGAAGAGACTCTCTGCTTATTTCTGACGACTGAATACCCCCACACTTCATTACATGGTCCCTGAGACGCTATTGTCTTTCATCCTCTGTTGTAGTCAGGATTTCAGTTTGCCAGGCTCTTCTTGCTTGCCCTGTCACATCAGCGTGACATAGCAGTGTATTAATCAGTAAGGAATTTTGTCAGATACATAAGCAACACAGGGCTCTTAGATAGAGGTAGAATATTAATACAGTTCTGGAATAAAACTTTAAGTAAGTATTGGAAGTCCCATCTCAATGTCAGCTGTTTCTAATTTTCACTTCCATTTTTCAGTAGAATGCAAAAGAACTTGCTGACTAAATCAGTGGCTATATACTTAAGGTTTAAAAGCCCTTTCCAGCAATGGTAGCTCAGCTTGCAAATATATATCACATATAATTTAGGTAAACATAAAACAATATGTTTCTTCATGATCTTTCAAACAACCTCAGTGTTACTGTCCTTATCCCTTCTTTTCCCTCTTTATTGTCCTCTCTTCCTAGATGAAATGCCCCCCAGTTTTCACCCACCCCTCTCCCACACAGCACCTGTGTCCTACTGTCTCCCTCTACCACACACTGTAGTTACTTTTTTATCCTCCTGGTTCTAAAGGTTCCACAAGCCAAGGAAAAATTATTCAAAGATTAGCCTTTTGGAAACATTTCAGATTCAAACTACAACAACATAAGAGCCAGTACATGGAAGTAATATAGTGCCTACACCCAATGTCAAACTTTCAATTCCAATTATGCTTTTTGTGCCTGGTAAGTTATATATAGGTCACTGTCACTGAACTAGGGAAATGTTCTTTCCTGTTTCCACTAACAGATAGAGTGTCATGATGCTGCTTTGGAGCTGTGGGTCCTAAACCTTAACAGATTTCTAACCAATAATCATCAAAACATCCATAGTGGTCCCTTTCTTCGGGATAAAATTAGCAAGTAAGCACCTTAGAGCCCTTGAGATGGAACTAAAGCATCTATCATTGGTAATGGTTCTTCCTCCTAGGAGCCCAACACAACCTTTTATAATAAATAGATTCAAGATCTAAACCCTGATTCAAATATGAGTAACAAAAAGGGATTATGATTTTTAAATTTTCAGTTAGGCTGCACAGTTTTCCCCTGCTACACCTCACTCTTGCTTCTTTTCTCTTTCTTTTCAATAAAGAGCATTAGCAATTTTAACAACTCCACACAGGTAAAATCTCTGCTAATGGTTCCAGTTTATCAAGTAGCTATGGTCTCTTGTCATCTGGTAGTAACTGCTTTTTATATAGTCTCAATTTACCCATGCCACCTCTGTGATTGCCTCTCCTACCAATGGCTTCAGAACCAATCAACCACTCAACTTATTGGCACAGCTCCCCTTTTGTTAATTATACTATTCCCTTCATTTCAGAGCAGCTCATTCTCTCTACAACCATACTTTTATCACCCAAGAGTGAAAGAGCATAATAGACCCTCCCCTTTATATTCTTAGAATTAATAACCTACATGTAGATGAAACACAAATATGAGAGGAATAACAAATGCAATAAGGAAAAATTATGGCATTTGAGGAATTAAGATAGGCAAAATTGTATATTGCAAGGACTGAATAAAACTTCTAGGAACATAAGAAAATTCATAAAATATTACTAGGACTGTGGATATATATATCAAGGGAAGTGAAAAGCAATCAGGAAAGGCAAATGAAAAGCAGGAAAACAGAGAGATGACAGAGCACTGCAAAGGTTATTTCTAATACAAAAGGCAGCAAAAGCCTAGAGTAGAATTTTGAAGTCAAGGGTCAGAGTAAGAGCACACTGAAGATTATGCTGATGAAATGCTAATGCTATGTTAATGATGCTAGTCTGAGCCTTTAAAGAAAGAAAAATTCACAAACCAAAATTTTAAACTAAAATTAATTCATGCATAGTTCACACAAATGACATATTCTGGTATCACATTTATTAGAGCCATTTGTTTAAAAGCATTGAGGAACCTACACTTTGTGTCCTAATAAATCCATGGTAATTAGCCAGAGGTTTTAGAGGCTGCTCATTAGCAAATTACTTTTCACAGAATGCCTTCAAACTTCAAATCAAGTCCTTTTAATTTAAAGACATGTATTATTCAGCCCAGACACTGAGAATAGGGTTCTATTAGAACTGATTTTTGTTAATGTACTTAAACTATTCATATAAATCTCATCACATTCTGGGCACTATTCTCAAGCATAGGACTGCAAAGGTGTAAATAGCAGCCATCTCTAGTCCATACAGACTTCATCAGTCATAACCTGTGAACTGGCATCTTCTATCAATTTATCACAGCTGAATTAAAGATTAAATTTCATAGTGACTGAAATATTTATGTGCATTCAAAAATCACATAAATATAGATACAAAATGTTAGTATGTGCCCTGCCAATTCTACTATTTCCCTTAAACTTTATGTTCAAATTCATTTCAAAGCATTATTTCCTTAAATGGCCTCCTCTACCTTCAGAATAAATCACAACTTCCAATTTTCTTCAACATGAGCATTGAAATACAAATAGCTAGTAGCTAGTAACTATTGCCTAAATTTCAACAACTTTTTAATGTTTTAATGAGTTTTATTTTATCTCTCCTACACTCACACTAGATCAGAACAGTAAGATACCATATCATTTATCTGATTGCATTTTCTTTCCCAGGGACTCTCTGTCTCAACAAGAAAAGAAAAGATGGAGTTTATATTTGTAGTTCTCTTGTAAAACATGTGATGAATATGGGTTATATTCCAAGACACAGAAAGAGGAGGAGGAAGAGGTGGAAGAACTAGTACTCAGAATTCCTGCCATGAGCTTCATTGCTACATTATATATAAAAATGTATAACTTGTGTGGGATATTGATAAGGGAAAGTACACATTTGTCTGAATAATGGGTCAATAGGTATATGGAACATCGCTGTCCCTTCAGTTCATTTTTCTCTGTGTGCTTAAAACTACTTGGTGAAAAATATTTTTAGAACCCCCTGCTATGATTTAAAAGATGTACTGTGTGATCCTCTTCCTGGGAGCTGCTTTCATTTCATTTTATACAGCTCCGCCCTTGCTCAGTCTTCTGCAGTCTCACTGACTTCTTACTGTTTCTCAGACACAACAAGCTGACTTTATCAAAGGGTCTTTGTACTGTTTCTAGCTATCTGAAATAGTCTGCTCAGGTATAGCTGCTTCTCTTCCTTCATCTTGTCTCTTTCCAAGTGGATACCACTTACCCAACACCTTTCCAAATGCCCTACTTAGAAAGTCTCTGCACAGCCTTCGTCTCTAATTTGTTATCCTGCTTAGTTTTCTATCACAGCAGCATCTCATAACAAATTACTAAATTTACTAATATAGTTCTCTTTCCCCACGGAAAATGTAAGCTTAGTGTAAGCATATATTTATCTGTTTTTTGTTTACTTCTCTATCTTCTGATCTTTAAGAAACCCTGATATACAATGGGTGTTTATCAACTAGATTTATACACACATGAAAATAGTGTGACTTTTATTATAACTACTTTAAGTAAGCAATTGTTTACAGAGTTTATTCCTACTACTATCCTGTATTTCACAGAGACAAAAGAAACCCCCTGCTTGTGTAGATTAATGAATTATATAATGAAAATTCAGATATTATATGCATCACTCTTTCCAAGTATAAGCAAATTTCCTAATATTTTGCCATCTTATATTTTTGCCTATATTTAATTACAATATTCTTACAAATATAAAATAATTTTGTAATATGTTCATGAATGTTATGTAACAATGTACTCTTAATTGAAATTTTCATCATGGAGGGGGACTCATTGAGACTCAGGAAATAAACAATTTACATGTCTCAGGAAGTTCTTCAAACTCATAAGATTCTCCAGGCCCCTTCTCATCTATAAGTAATAAGGACTTCTACAGGGAGAAAGCTCTCCAACCTACAGCACTGCCTGAGAATCATACATGGAGCTCTAGAGTTCAAGCGTTCAGGAATCATTACCTAAGCTGGGATGGGCTTTGCATTGATGTAGTTGCTTTTGAGTCACCCATGTTCCTATTAAAAACCTCTGACCCATACTTGTGCAAGTAACAGAAAAATGAAGTAAAAAAAAATAAATAAAGCATTGACTAACTAAATCACTAAATTGGATTTTGATGTCTTTACTTGGGTCTGTCATCTGTGTTCCATATGAAGTAAGTAGACATTTGTTCATATCTACAAAGGAAAAGTTACACAACAGTAATAAATGTTTATTACTTAGCTAGTAAATTATAAAACTAATATGTATAGTGGTATTTTATTTGTGCTGAAATGTGATTTTATTTGTATGTTAATAAATAAAGTTGCCTAGGGGTCAGAGCTATTAGCAAGCCTTAGAGAAAGCCAGGGCGGTAGTGGTGCACGCCTTTAATCCCAGCACTTGGTAAGCAGAACTAGGTAGATCTCTGTGTGTTCAAGGATACAGCCAGCATTGGAGACACACGCCTTTAATCTCAATACCAACCATAGAAGACCTGGAGGTCTGTACAGAGAGGCAGTGA